>ML777791.1:383524-420967 GCA_009831015.1 Picea engelmannii
CTCATAACCATTAGCAAAAGGCGTACATAGGGGCCAATATTTCTTGTAGATCTAAAATTCTTATTGCTCAATTAAGGACTAATTCTCATCAACTCCATTGTGAAACAGGGCGCTGGAAAAGGCCAAAAGAAATGTGGGAGGAAAGAGTATGTATTTTGTGCTCTTTCGGAAAAGTGAAAATAGAAAAACATTTCATTTTAGAATGTGAGGCCCTCAAAGACAACATGGAAAATTATGCAGGTATTTTGGCAGCCAGTTCTTGGGATAATCTATTCAGCAAAGAGTTTGTCGAGAAGCTGGGAGCGGTTATTGTAAAACTTCACAGGAAAAGGGCCGAATACAAAAGCCAGATGGAAAAGCAATCTGTCCCATAGGCTATTTTTAGCCTCGTGGACGTTAAAAATACTTTCTTTCTTTCTTTCTTGTCACATCCGTTCACTGCCATTCTCTTAACATATTCTTACAACGATTTAATTAAAAGTCGTACCCATACATAGCCTCGTCTATACGATTGCCTGGGTAAATGAAGATTGTAATCACATATTAATTAATCCAAGGGTTTGGAAAATTACAATGTTATACATTTATTTTAAAGTCAAGAAGTGCTATTTTCATCTGCTATATGAGCTTAATAATTCTTTAAGAAGTGAGTGGAAAAATAAATAAAGTTAACCACTCCAATTAAAAAAAAGAGGAACAAAAGAAAAAAAAAAGGTTATAAAGTTTAAAAGAAAGGATATAATTTATGAAGTAAAAAAGAAGCTTAAAGTAAAATGGTATTATAAAAAAGTACTTTTAAAAAGGGATTAAGATAATTAAAAGTTCTTAAGTTATAAAAAGTATTGTATATATATATTCAAGTTAAAGTATTTAAAAAAAAGGTCGTAAGACGTGAAAGCGAGAAGAAGTGAAAGGAAGAATTTCAAATTTGAAGTTTTAATAAGTGCACCATTTATTATCGAAAAAAGATCAAGTCTAATTATCGAATGATTATATAAAACTTCATAATCAAAGTATTATTTATCGTAAATTATCGACAAAGCTAAATGGATTCTAATAAAATGAAGGAAGGAAGATTTTCTTATGACGATCTTGATATGCTGTTTTACAGATTAATTACACTATAGGGGAGTATTCAAGGAAAAGAGATTAACATCGTTATTAGTGTGGAACATAAGGAAAATTACATTAGTGTCGAATTGACAAATCAATTACTATCTCAGGAGCCAAACATAATTGAAAAGGAAGACATTTTCTGCAAAAAACAATATGAAATTAAGAACTTGCAAGTTACAATTGATGATTATGAATATATATCCCAATTCCAAGTTGCAACTATGTATAAAAAATAGTTTGACATAATTCTTGGGTTACCCTAGCTAGGTACCTTCATCGTAAACACAAAGAAAAGATTTTTGACGTTTTCCTATAAAAAGAAAATGATGACATTCTAGGACACTACAATGAGGTTAAAATTGATAATACCCTCATCAAAAGACTTTAAAGATATCTCGAAGGTGATCCTTCGAGAAAATCAAAAGTCAATATCGAGGATGCAAAAATATTTTGACGAAGTTATTATGGATAAAAATGAAGAAATTTCTCGCTTGAAAGATCACAGTCAGAAATTACTTGCCCAAGTTAAGAAGTCCAAGGATATGAAGCAGAAAAATCAAAGATTAGAACAACAAAAAGATGATCTCGAGAAAGAATTCAAGAAGCACCCATCAGAAAAACAAGAAGAAAATATGCGTTTGAAGAACGTTAATCAAGGGTTACTAGAAGAAATCAGAAAGTTGAAAGAAGAGAAACTTGAAAATCCAGACATTAAAGCTCAAGAAGATGCCAATCCTGTTGAAGAAAAAACATATATGGATGTTGGAATACAAATGATGGGAATTCCAAGTGTACGTACTAATAGAAGTTCATCAATTAACCAAGAAACATCAATGCATGAAGAAAATCATATATCAAAATTAAACCAAGAAAACGCTACATGTATGATAAGGGCACCCCTGCATGGGTATATAAGGCCCTCATTCTCATTGTACTGATCATCATATCTCATTTATATAGATTTTATTCAATATAATATTATTTCATCGTAAATGGATTACCTTATTCTATCCTACTTAAATCGGATATTCTTATAATTGTCAAACAAGTTTGTTTGCTACATACCCCTCTGTCCATGACAGTAGTACTCCCTACAGGCCCCCTCCACCTCACTAGTGCCGAAGGGATTGTGCTTGCTTTCACAGTCTACCTGCAAAGAATACACCACATATCCAACAGAATCCTTATTCTCTATTTCTAGCATGGGACAATAAATATTAAATAATCAATCTTAATTGTAGGCTTTTGCTCTATTTTTATTTTGTTGATTGTAACTTTGCTTAATATACTATACTGATCTGTTAGTTGCAGCTAAACCAAAATGCACTACGGTTTGTGCAAAACATTTAAATTAAGTTTTATAAGTTTATCCAATATTTCAATCTCATGCCTGATATCCATACCTACATAGTAAATTCCCAATTTAAGAAGTACACGTAATCACACTGGTTAATGTTTGAGTGCTTGATTGTCGGGTTGTTATTTCTTTGTTGATATGAGGTGAGAGATGTCTGCTGTATGTAACATCCTTTACTTTCAAACATGGGTGTATTAGCTGGGGTCCAAATCAGACAGTGGAAAATTCCACTTGAATGATATATTTAACATCAATCTAATTCTGTTCTACTTCAGGATTCAAGTCGTGAAATCCATCAATGTGATACGTTAATTGCTGAAGAATATAAGAAGTTGTTTAGTGCAATCGATTTATAACCAATCATGAGAATCTGGCAAAGTGAAATACCTGTTTCATCACTTTAATTCTTTTTGACAGATTGTCAATCGAGTTCAGAAGCTCCGTAAGAAAGCTGGATTAGAACCAACGGACAGTGTTGAAGTCTATTTTGAGCCATGTGAAGGAGACAGACTTGTGTTGGAACAAGTTATTGAGTCACAGGTATGTATAATATTGGTGAGAATTATTCTCATGCCTGAAGGTATTTGTTATATTGGTGGTTGTTTTATTAGGGTTGATTGTTTTTACAACGTTATTTTGCAGGGTTCCTATATACGGGATGCAGTTGGTTCACCATTGCTTCCGTCTATTCTCTGTCCACCTTATGCTGTGAGTTATTTATTCCACATGTCCATCTATAATTTCTACTGTATCGTTCCCTAGGCCGTCTCTGCTTTCCTTGACATGAAATTTGTCAGGGTTGGGAAATAAACAGAACTTAATCTGGTAGTAAAGAACATTTGATGCATTTTTTCATTAGTAAAGCTTTAATTGAAATGGATTTAAAATATTATTATTATTTACTAGCAACCATTAAGGTTTAATAGGACTGTAAGAGCTATTCATATATAGCCAAAGTCAAAGGAGTGTGCCAAACATCTCTATAAAATGGAAACGAGAAAAGAAAATTTAATCACAGCACCATCTGGAAATAACATACTAATGGGAACCCAATCAGAATGGATGGTCTGACCAGATGTATCAAACAATCAATCTCCACACCTAAAACTCATGGTTGAGAAGAAGCTGGTAACGAGGTTTGTATAGTCTTAATGCTGCTGATTAAGTGTAGTCTTTTGAGGGACTGAAAGAATTTGGTGCTGGTACTGCGATCACAGTGTTAGAATATAATGGATGTGCTTGTTTTACCATTGACAATATCTCTATTGTCACCCAACCATAGGCCGAAGCCACCCTCCGAGCACCTTAACCTTGACAGACAATCACTTCGGAAACAAACCCTAGGCTAGATAGCCAAACAAAGGGTAGCGCACCTTTCCCCAAGGATAGCGCACCAACAAGCGCTGATCAGATAGTCCAAACTCTAGCCAAGAGATAGTCCAAGCGTAACTGCTAGTTGCAACAGCTGCAGCGATAGCTCTCCTCCAAACCTGCGCAGAAACTGGGCAACTACAGTGTGCACAAGTGCTGCTTTGCAATTCTGAGACTGTCTGCCAGAATGAGAACTGGCCTCCTGTATTTATACTAATTCTGGCTAACTACCTGGGTTGACTTCTCATTCTGGGTATCTGTCTGTTCAGTATATATTATTATTTTTGGCCGACTTCTTCTCTTGGAGTCTAATAACCTAATATAAATTATCTTCTTGAGCCGACAAGTCTTCTAGGGTTATTAGCCAACTCATTAGGGTTTCTTCTTGCTTCTCGGAGTATTCTATCCTCGTCAGGTTTACACGTGGAGGTAAATACCTCCCGCAGCTACCATAATATCAACACTCCCTCCTAGCTAGGGAGGTTTTACAGGTAATGGTCTTGAGCCCAGAAACATACCATTCACCCGGTAGCATCAACATAGTTGTATAGAATAGATCATGGCTGGATCATGAGCACCATCATCATCATCAGTGTCATCAGCTGCATCATCTCTCGAAACCATACTCTATCTGAGTAATCAGACATGATGCTCACTCCACAGAGTGATACAAGAGCCATTCTTCTAATCTAGAAGATTAAATGTTCTGAACCATTTTTCGTCTGGGAAATCTCAGTCCTTTGATTATCCATCTAACTGATGATCATTTCCAATACTGTCGATAGTCTTCAAGCCAATTGAAACAAAATAGAACACAATTGTGTCTATCCATAGTAGTACGTAACTACAATCCAGTGGTACACTACCACACCAAGTAACACACAAGTACTTGATTAACAACATATAGTCACGAACAGTGGAACACATCCACCACAGTAGTATACATCTACTATCATACAGTCTTCATAACAATCATCTGATATCAACCTGCACAGAAACAATGCTATGATATAAACTGAATCATTTGGGCCAATCTTTCACTCACATCTGTGAGATTTGAAAGAATATCTGCCCTTAGAGTAGAACAATGAGATATCTGGACTATTCTTCTCAAGCAAGGAAGAATAACTGTCCTGTCTTCTGAACCTAGACCATTCCCCACCTTGGGCCATTCTTCCTACACTAATCAAACTTCAAAGTGCACCCTGGAGAGAATGTATAAACCCTAAGGAATGTCTGTCCTTGATTGCTGAGCCTGGACCATTTCCCACCCTGGGCCATTCCTCCTACACTAATCAAAGTGCACCCTGGAGAGAATGTATAAACCCTAAGGAATGACTGTCCGGACCATTTCCTCTGTTAACCATAAGAGGAAAAGACTGTCCTGTACCAACCTCCAAAACAAACCATTCCTCATGTTAACCACAATGAGAAATCGATGTCCGGCGAGGTGGGCCAGTCTTCTTGAGTAACCCTCAAAAAGAGAGACTGCCCTAGACCACTCCCCATGTTAACCACAATGGGAAGTCGCTGTCTATGATACATCAACAATCTGGACCATTTCCCATGTTAACCACAATGGGAAGTCACTGTCTATGATACATCAACAATCTGGACCATTTCCCATGTTAACCACAATGGGAAATCACTGTCCATCATAAATCTCAATCCACTTTCTGAACAGGAAAGAATCTGTCCAAGCTGGACTATTTTTCAATCTTGAAAATGAATGTCCTCAATAATATTTTCAGTGCTCCCTCCCAACCTGGGAGTCATCTCTTCCTTTTTCAATAAGGAAGTCGTCTCCACGAGCTCCAACTTAAGTACGCAAACTCTTTCATCTTGGATAAAAGCTTTACCAAAATGTCTGCTTATTTGCCCATATGTGGAGACATGTATTGGAGAACCACTTTCTCCTTTTTGGACTTCATCACGGATAATGTAATGCTTGATTTCAAATGTACTTTAGTTTGGAACACTGATTTTCTGTGAAGGCTTCATGTACAATAGAGTATATCTTTGTTGGAAAACTTGAACATATCCATGTGGCACTTCTTCTGTCATCATGAGATCTGATCTATTGAGTAATCATCCTGATACAATATCTCTGTTATAGAGAATCTTCACCACGCTTTTGCTGTGCATTGGAGGTTCTTCACCAAGTTATCTTCTTCCATCTGTATACAAGGGTCTCTTTCTGGTATGCCTCAAGGTCTTGAGGTTACTCTTCATATGCTCTTTGTTCAATTGCTTTGGAGAATAGTCTTTGCATCCATCTTGATGTAGCACTCCAACCTATGGATGATATAATGACTCATGTAGAGGTATGTTTGGTTTACCGGAACGAGCAATCGTCATAGTCTTTGTTAAATTTATAGCAGCTGCAAGAGCCATTCTCCGGGAGGATGGCAAAGACCCTAGCCGAGATCTAGGGCCCCCAGTGCACTCCTGGGGTACTTGGTGTGGGACCAAACAGTCAGTGCCAATGCAAAAGACCCTTGTTAGGGCCCCCAGTATATGACTCGGGTTCTTGGTCTGGGACCAAGCAGTAAAGACCCCTGAGAGGGCCCCCAGTATATGACTGGGGTTCTTGGTTTGGGACCAAGCAGTTAAAGCCCCTAGATATGTTTAGGGCCCCTGGACATGGTCCAGGGTACCCATGCCTGGGGCATGGGTTGATCCTTGGTCTTGTACCTTGGTGGATAAGACCCCAAAAATGTTCTGGGGCAACTTGATCCTTGATCACGTATTTTGTTGGTGTATGACCCTCCTTGAAGGTGGGCATGACCACATGAGGGATGTATCCCATATGCAATGATGATAAAGTTACTAAGGTCACCTTGAATATGAATGGACAACTATTGCCACCAAACTACCCCACCTAAACCCTCCTTTACCCTTGCTTGTGTTGGTTTGGGGTTTTTGTTCTTGTCTTTAGGGTTAAAGTAAAGTTTAAATTAAAATGTTAATTATAACATGTTTAAATTAATTAATTTAAACATGTTATTTTTAATAATAATTATTTTAATTTAATTTCTATTTTTTTGCCCTAGCCTAAACTATAAATAAGCCTACCCTCTACTCTTCACAATACACTTTTATTTTATTGAGCTTCTAAGGTGAGCGGATCCTCTCTCTTTGCTGCGGCTGTCTTTTCATCTGCTGTTGGAGTGTTTTCGGAAGTTGCTGCGGCCTCTTTGTTGTAACTGTTGTTGAGTTTTGTGTGGTGGCTCGACCCTTCTCTATTGTCCCTCTTTGCTCAGCTTGAAGACTGTTGATGTCTACTCGCTGTGGGTGAGGATCCGAGGCTCCTTTAAGTTGCAAATTCTAGGCTTGTTTTGCTGTGTCAACTTGTGAGCTAAGAAGTGTAGCTGCCGTCACCTTTTACAGCAAGGCTAGACTCCTCCCTAAGCTGCCGCTACCTCTCTTCTATGCAGATCTGTCCTTCAAAATGAGCCGCAACCCCTCTACTAAATATTTAAGACTGTTGTACGTATCATTGTGTATGAGGGTTTGAACACAGAAACTATGTATGGGGGTTTGACTATAGAAATGCCTGTGTGAAGTCTTTGTGGCCCCTTTTCTCCTTGGTGGCAAGAAAATTCATTCATCTCTTGGCAAGAGATCTAACCTACATGGTAGATCTATGAGCTGGACTTTTTCTGAGCATATTTCAGTGATCTACATTACCTATGTGTGGCTGCTCTCCTTCAGAAATTTGAGGTAAGGTTCCAGGTAAGATCTTACAGTTAGATCTATAAATTGTCATTTACTTTATAAATTTTTTCTACTGTCTATTTACTTGCAGAGATTAGATCAGTTTACTTGTTCAGATTTGGAAATTTTGAGTTTTGGTATATTGCTCATGATCAGATTGTGTTTTATTTATTGAGTTTAGATCTGTATAAGAATTACACCAGCATTATAGATCAGAATTAATGTTTATTGTAGATCTATTCTTGAACTAAATATCTAATCTATCTTAGATCTGAGCACACATGTTTGTTTTCTCTGTTCAAGCAGTGTAGATTTGTTTTCTGAATAAAAGACCTAGTTGTTATTCTCACTGAAATTTTAAAAGGACACTTATGTTCTTCTTTATTGCCCTAATTTTAACAGTCTCCTCCCTCCATCTAGGAGAACCCCTAGTTCTAAATCTTGCAATGCTTTCATTCATAAGTCTTCCGTATACTGTTCTTCATCACAACTTTCAATTTTGCTTGATTGTTTTCATATTAGGCTGGTAGTCTTGTGATTCTCGATACAATGACTGGTTGCTCAGGCTTTTCTTCTTTCTTGGAATCTTCATGTTCTTTCTCATGTTTTTCTTTAGATTTTGGGTCCATGGAGTTTCTTATAGATTCCATGCCCTAAAGATTCCACTTCTTTCTTTTATCATAGAATCACGGATCTGGATGGACAACCAAGGATACTTTAAGGCTTCTCTTCGAAGAAGACTTCTTCTGAGATTGAACTGAACACGTACTGTCTTTCATGGTTACTACCATGGATATATACTTCATCATCTTCAATAGATCATAGGATTAGCTCCCTCCTAATCTTTGCTTCATGTAAGAGTGCATATAATCGGCTCCCTCCGTCTAACAGAGTCCACGCTTTCGTTTGCATCTTCATTGTCTTTTGCAATATATAATTGGCTTTCTTTGTCTAGCCGAGTCCATGCTTCCGTCTTGTTGTCTTCTACAAAACGTCATAAGTTTTTCTCCAATTTCTTCTCGATTGCTGACTTCTTTCTGTCTTTGCTTCTTCTAGGTCTCTTCATGATTGATTCGACTTATCTTGCAATAGCTTCCACATGATTTATTTGATGTATTTCATTCTTTCATGTATTATCTAATGATATCAATCCTTATCTTTTTTGCTCTTCCATCGGTATAGTTCTTCTTGGAACACATTATCTTCTAGGAGATAGATATACAAGATATGTACAGAGACTATGCAAACAAGATATGTACTAGAACTAGGAAGAGTATTGTTACCTTCAGAAGAAGAAGTCTCTTTTGTCCTACTTAGTCTTCTTTGTAGGTTCCTTTTCTTCGGCAACTGATGCTTCGTGTTTCTCCTTACTTTTCCTTAGCTCGGGACAATGATTCTTGTAGTGGCCATACTTTCGACAGTTGAAGCATTGTACTTCTGAAATGTCTTTCTCTTGATTTGACTTGCTCCTTGAACCAAACTTCCTTTTGTTCCTGAAATTCTTGAATCTTGCTATGAAGGCTTGATCATCGTACTTCTTTTGGGTTTTCTCTTTTGCACTGATCCTTGATTCTTCTTGAGCATAGCAAGTCCAAAGTTCTTCAAATGTTGGATACTCCTTCCTTGTGTTCATGCTTGCGGCAAATGCATCCCACATCTTGGGAAGACCATTGAGTACTATGTTTACCAATTCCTTCTCTGAAGTGATCTCTCTGATAACTTGTAGTTGATCTCTTAATTGGGAGATCCTCACAAAGTATGATGTTATGCTGTCATCATCATTCATCTTCATGTCACGGAGCTCATTCTTCAGACTCATAACTTGTCCAATGTTTCTGATCGAGAAGAGATTTGTTAGGGCATCATATATCTTCTTTGATGAGTCAAGATGGGAAATGTAGGGTATCAAGTGGTCTTTTATGGGTTCCACTATGATACTCATGGCATTGATGTCATCATCTTTGAACTTCTCCATAACTGTAATGTTCTGTGGTTCCTTCTCTTTTCCTTCTTCAAACTTTGGTTCCACGATCTTTCCTTTTATGATATCCAACATTTTATTCTTGGCAAGGATGAGGTCAATCCTTGTCTTCCACGCTCTGAAGTTAGAGGCTCCATCTAACTTGTTCTCTGACTTCATAGAATAAGTCATGGTTKCTTTGACTTGGTCAAACCCTAGATTTGACCACAAACTCAAACTTGACCTCTTGTCTTGCTGAGAGTACCAGGAGATGCGCTAGGCTAGGGTGCACTGATCTATCCAAAGATTAGGACAATCCCTTCACTTAAGGTGCCTTAATGAGAGGATTAGGGTTTATGCAATTGCACTTGCTAGTAACCCTAGCAGCAGTGCTTTGGTGACTGCTTCTGCTAGGAAACCCTAGCGGCAGTTCTTCAACGAGCTTGATATCCTTCTGGCTATGTTTCATTCCAGCGGTTAGACTGAATGAAGGAGGTGTGGGCCCATAACCTGTTAGAATATAATGGATGTGCTCGTTTTACCATTGACAATATCTCTATTGTCACCCAACCATAGGCCGAAGCTACCCTTCAAGCACCTTAACCTTGACAGAGAATCACTCTGGAAGCAAGCCCTAGGCTAGATAGCCAAACAAAGGGTAGCGCACCTTTCCCCAAGGATAGCGCACCAACAAGAGCTGATCAGATAGTCCAAACCCTAGCCAAGAGATAGTCCAAGTGTAACTGCTAGTTGCAGCAGCTGCAACGACAACTCTCCTCCAAACCTGTGTAGAAACTGGGTAGTTGCAGTGCGCACAAGTGCTGCTCTGCAATTCTGAGACGGCCTGCCAGAATGAGAATTGGCCTCCTGTATTTATACTAATTCTGGCTAACTGCCTGGGCCGACTTCTCATTCTGGGTATCTGTCTGTTCAGTATATATTATTATTTCTGGCCGACTTCTTCTCGTGGTGGCTAATAACCTAATATAAATTATCTTCTTGAGCCGACAAGTCTTTTAGGGTTATTAGCCAACTCATTAGGGTTTCTTCTTGCTTCTCGGAGTATTCTATCCTCGTCAGGTTTACACGTGGAGGTAAATACCTCCCGCAAGTACCATAATATCAACACACAACTGGCCGAAATCTACTTCAGATTGAAGAAGGATTTGATAAGACTGTTATGAGATCTATGGTTCGTAACTTCATTAATGACGTTCTTCCTGTATTGTCTCTAAGTGGACAATAGCATGTAATAGTATTTCATAATAAACTGGGTATCTAAAGATGGATTACCTTCTTTTGTTTGATATGACAAAGTTTAAAATCCTTTGGTCTCTGGTTTTGCGATGATTTGTATCAATCAGAAGTTGATTAGAACAAAGTCAAAGCTGGCCCAAGGGAAACATTAGCCCATGTGATAGACTAATAGAACCCGGAATGGAAATAAGACCATTGCCTATCTGAGGATAGTTGTGGAGATAATGGAGGAGCTTCATTGATTGTTATCCTCCCCACTCAGGTTCAGTTCTCGCAAGTGACATGTTGAGCTCTTAATGAGTATATTATTGTAATGGCTTCAAGCCCTGTTGTTCACCGGCCTTGTGCCATGAAGATTCTAGGGTTTACCTTGGGTACCATCCTCGAAATGCGGGGAAGTACTCAGGGATTTTCCCCGGGCTTTGTAACCTGGAAAAAAGGGTTTATAGTGGCCAGTCCAACTGAATCTCAAACTATGTTGCAGGAAACTCTGGGAGGGGGCCATTTCTTGCTGGGGAATGTACCAGAAACAAGAAATGGCTTGGAAATATCCAGGGTAGAAACGAAACATCTCTTGGTCATACCCTGAAAATAGGTACTTTCAGGAATATTTTGTGAATGTAGAACATTTTACCAGTGCTTCAAGTCAAATAAAGGCCAGAAATACCTTTCTTTTTTCATAGCCAGTATGATACTACGTTATCAGGTTCATCTTCCTCCAGTGGAACTGTGGAAGTAGTGCAGGAGGTACTGACACAGGATAAAATGATTTGTGAACAGCAGCTATGTTTTCTGGTGGTGCCAGTTCATCTACATGCAGTTCTTCAGTCTAAGGTGCTGGGAATGGTTTATTGACTGCTGCTCGAAAGAAAATGAACAATTCTTCGGGTGTTTGCATTTTTTTTCATATTTTCTAAATTTATAGAAACTTATATTATGTATTTTAGTATCCACGTTTTCCTGTTTCCTGTGATTTGGAAGCTGAATGCCCAAAACCTGTACCCAATTTGGAAAATTTTTCTGTACCCATACCCATTTTTCATGCAGCACAGATGTCAAATAAGCCATATGGATCGCATCATGAAATACTCCAGCGAAGGTCTTTTTTCAAGATATTTGGATCATTAATGGTAATGTTGTAGACGGGAGATTCTCTATTTCTAAATTCAAGGTCTAAAGAATAGTGGATACTTGGGCATATAAACAAAAGCCGAAACCCAAACTTGTTCTTGTAGCTGACTAGAGTGTGAGACAGGGATGTCTGTCTTGACACACCTGCCTCTCTGCCATGCCTGTATGTGATTCACTACATTACATCCATAAGGTAACATGTGTACTTTATATCTGAGTGGGATCCACTGTTTCCCAAATTATTCACGGGGCGGTGCTAGCATAATTGATTTCCATGGCTAATCAAGCCCTCATCCCCAGCAGTTGGAATTGTTTTTTATCCCCTCCTCTTCCTCTTGCCAGTCACGTGTACATTGCCTTCATTCTTTTGGTTTCCTCTCCCTCCATTGCCCCCCTACAGTCCACCAGCCCTTTCCCAAGTCCTGTTAACAGTAGACGTACCACCTTTCACTTTGATGCCGAGAATGCTGATTTCTATGCCTCTTTCCTTTTGAAGCTTTTCTGTCACCCATCTCACTGCTCGTCTCTCAAGACTGCCGATGCCAAATATGGGTTTTTATCTAAGGTCTCATTGGAGGCAACCTTGGGTTCCTACCCCCCCACAATCCACCAGAGCACCTCCTCTCATCCTATTAGCAGCAGCTCCTCATGAGTCATTGGTATGATGAGGAGTGCACAAACATCCCCATTTTTTCCTTGTCCATGAATAGCATTGCCTCCTAAGTCACAAGAAGTAAGAGTTCCTTGGTGCTAGGAGATTAAATTTTCTCCTTTCCCTTTGCTTTTCCTAAGGCCTTCACACTTTAGTTCGAAAAGAGAACTAGACTTAAGACTTCAGTTACAACTCACCCTTGTCTTAGCATGCATGCGTACTAACTTAGCATGCACATGTCATGCATGCATGCAACATGCAACTAGACATGCATGCAACATGCAACATGCACAACTTGACAACATTGTCTTTGACTTAGACATGCAACTTTGACTTCTACAACTTGACTCTTTACAAGGCAATTCAAATTTCTTTTCATGGTGGATAATGTTACACGTGCCAACGCACTAGATCAATACATTTATATCATTTGCAGTATTAGGAATATCGTTTGTTTCTAGCTCATAGGAATTTTATATTCAACCTAACTTTTTCTAGATTCCTCGACTTTTGCTCATGGCTCACAAGGCTTGGCTAGGCTCATAGAGGTTGTACGTTCCCCCTAACTTTTGCACTAGTTTATCTATGCTCACAGAGGTTCTACGTTCTCCCTGACTTTTGCACTAGACTGTCTATGCTCACAAAGGATGTACGTTCCCCTTGACTTTTGCATTAGACTTACATAGCATCTCGTTCGTCCTGACTTTTGGTTTGATTCACAGAGGTTGTACGTTCCCCCTGGCTTTTGTCAATACCTCACAAGATTGGTTGATTCTCCAAATCTCCCTAGCTAGCCTCAGGGTGGCCCATATGGCCTCTCATTGGAGAATGATTGTCGATGCTGCCAAATTTAACACTCCCTCTCAGTGAGGGAGTCATTCTCAGCCACACCAAGCTTGCCTCTTAGCTGCACAAACTATCTCGAGGTCAAAGGCTTGGTCAGGATATCAACTACCTGCTTGCTCGTTGCTATGTACTGTAACTTTACAGTTTTTCTCTGGACCAAGTCTCGGATGTAGTGGTACTACATGTCAATATGTTTTGACCTGTCGTGAAATACCAGGTTCTCTGTCAGTTTTATGCAACTTTGATTATCACAGTGAACCACCGTCATCTCAAGCTTGTCACCAAACAACCCAGAAACCAATTTTTTGGGCCATACTGCTTCCTTGCTAGCATCACTTTATTGCAATGTACTTAGCCTCTACTGTACTCTATGCAATGGACCCCTTTTTCCTGCTTGACCAAGAGATCATAGCAGATCCTAAACGGAAACAGTATCCGGAAGTACTCTTCCGATTCATTGGGCTTCTTGCCCAGTCAACATTTGCATACCCATGCAGAAATAGACAACCACTGGAAGTATATTTCAGACCATAATTAATGGTCCCTCTGAGATATCTCAAGATGTGCTTTGCTGCCACCCAATGTCTTTGTCTCGGTTCAATTATGAACCGACTTATTACAATCATTGCATAACACATATCCGGCTTGGTGTGGATCATGTTCATCAATGATCCAATCAACTGCTTATACATGGTGGGATCCACCAAAGCTGAACCTGAATCAGAATCATGCAACTTCCTCAGGTTGGTAACCATCGGAGTAGACATGGATTTGCAATCCATCATAACAAACCTCTTTCATACATCCACTGTGTATTTTCCTTGTGCCAGAAATATCTCGCCCTGTCTTTGCCACACTTCCAATCCTAGGAAGTAATGCATCAAGCCTAAGTCTTTCATCTCGAATTCTGAGATTAGCTCCCTCTTACACCAGGCTATTAGCCCTTCATCTCCAGTTAGAAAGAGATCATCAACATACAAGATTAGTATAACAGGTTGGTTGCCTCTTACCTTGAAGTATAGATTTGCATCAACATCACTTTTCTGAAAGCCCAGGATTTTAAGAAATCCATCAATCCCGTCATACCAAACTCTGGGAGCCTGCTTAAGACCATACAAGGCCTTTCTTAGCTTGCATACATGAGTGCCTTTGTTATGCAGTACAAAACCATCTGGTTGTTCCACAAAGACCTCCTATTCAATCTTTCCATTCAAGAATGTTGTTTTACATCCATCTGATGTAGCTTCCAACCAAGAACTTAAGCTAATGCAATAATAGTTCGAATGGAGGTATACCTGGCTATAGGGGCAAAAGTCTCTTCGTAGTCGATTTCTTCTTTCTGAGTGAAGCCTTTGGCTACAAATCTTGCATTGAACTTTTCCACACTCCCATCAGCTGCATGTTTGATCTTATAGATCCATTTGGAAGAGACCACTGATTTGTCGTTTGGCCTCGGCACAATGTCCCAGACATTGTTCTTTAGAATAGACCTTTATTCCTCAACCATGGCATCGTTCCATACTTGTAATTTATCTGCTTCTTCAACTGAAGAAGGTTCAGCATCACTGATGCTGCTCATCAGTGCAACATAGCCTCCAAACCTATGACGCCTCTTACTTTCCTTGATTTTTTTTTGGAGCAACTATCTTTTCTGCTTCATTTTTAGAAGAGGGTGAAGTTGGTTGAACTGCTTTTGATTCTTGCTGAAGCTTTTTGGATTTCTTGAATGTGACTTCCTCATGGAAAGTCACATCTCTGCTTACCTTTATCTGCCTCTGACCTGGTACATATATCCTGTAAGCCTTGGAGTTCTCACTGTACCCCACAAAAACCCCTTTCTTGCTTGAGGGTTCCATCTTTGTCCTCTTTTCCTTAGGGACATGAATATACACTAGACACCCGAATATCCTTAGATGCCCTACTTAAGGTTTGATCCTTGAGAAGACCTCTTCAGGAGTTTTGTCCTTCAAGATAGCATGTGGACACCTGTTTTGAATATACATGGTAGTGGAGGTAGCTTCTTCCCATAAAGAATTCGGCAGATCTTGGTCAAACATCATGGATTTCGTCGCCTCACAAATTGTCCTGTTTTTCCTCTTAGCAACTCCATTTTGCTGAGGGTTATATGGCATTGTCAACTGTCTCTTGATTCCTGCTGCAAAAATCCTCAAACTTGAGAGATTCAAACTCTCCTTCATTGTCTGTTCTAAGGGTTCTGATGTGTTTCCCTGTCTGCTTTCCAATAAAGGCTTTATACTCTTTGAATTTATCAAATGTGTCACTTTTAGCTTTAAGGAAATAGATCCAACATTTTCTTGAGTAATCATCAATAAAAATGACATAATACAAACATCCACTAAGTGAGGGAGATGACATGGGACCACATACATCAGAATGAACCGGATCTAAGATGCCCTGAGCTCTGTTGTCACTACTAGGAAATGCTTTCTTTATATTTTTACCTAGCATGCATCCTTTACAAATTTCATTTTTACTAAGAGAAATATAGGGCATGCCACATACCATGTTCTGTAGCTCTGGAAGTGCTTTGTAATGAAGATGTCCAAGTCTTTTGTGCTACAATTCGTTGGAGCTAGTCGCATCATGAGCCAATGCCTGAACTGACTGACCGATCACGACGTACAGTCCTCCTCTGCGAGCCCCAATGGGTTCAACTATACTCAAGTGGCTTCCTTTAGCCTACAGTAGTGCCTTTCTGTCCTTGAAGATCACCCAATATCCCTTGTTCTCAAGGGTTGCAACTGATAGTAGATTCTTCCCGAGACTTGGAACATATAATACTTCATCAACATGAAGCCTAGCCCCAGATTCCAAACTGAAGGAGATAGAGCCTACTCCCTCTATCTTGTAACATTTGTCATCCCCAAGCTCAACCTGCTCTGCAAAAATTTTTGTCTTGAAATCTGAGATGATCTCCTTGTACCATGTCATGTGCTTTGATGCACCACTGTCTACTAACCAAGTTTTTGGCCCCGTGAAAACTGAACTGGATAAGGCAGAAACCAAGTAATATTCTTTTCTATTTTCTCTCTCATTAGAAGGAATTTTCTGTTTTCTTTTGGATTCATCATCCTCAGTAGTTGAGGCATGGTGTTTCCCTTTCCTTGGATATTTCTTCCTATACCAACATTCTTTATCAAAATGACCCAACTTATTGCAACTAAAGCATTTAATCTTAGATGTATCAATAATTTTTCCTTTGAACATACCTTTGGTGTTTGACTTACTCTGAGAGCCTTTCTGGAAAGTGACCTTCTTTCCCTTGAATCTTGATGCCAATGTTGAATGCTCTTCTTTGGTTGGCTCGCTCCTGGTAGCAGTGCGACTCTCCTCCTAGAGGCAATCATGCCATAACCTCTCAAACATGGGTTGAATCTCTCTCCCACTTACACTTGATAAGAAGGTATCTCGTGAAGAAGGAAGACCATCAAATATGGCCTACACTAAATCATCATCGTCCACTGTGACCCCTGTGACCAAAAGTTGAGCTCTGATCTGGGCTATCCTGGAACAAAAAGATGCTACTGATTCACCTTTCTCCATCTTCAAATACTTAATCTTGTGCTTAAGTGTCCTCTTCTGACTTGGAGCCTGTTTTTCATACAGATTCACCAAGGTATCCATACAATCCTTGGTAGTCATTAATGAAGTCATTCTTGGCATTATACTGTCTTTGACTGAGTCAAAGATGGTTCTCTTATCCTTTTCTTAACTCTTCCTGAAAGCCGCTCTTCTTGCATTAGTGGTGGGTTCCTCCACCACTGTGGTCGCATATTGCTCAAGATCATGCTCCTGCAAGATAGTTGTTATCTAGAGCTTCCACAAATTGAAGTTGGCAGCTCCTTCGAGCCTATCCTCGGCCCTGACTGAAATGGAGGGTGCCATGGACCTTACATTGGAAACTTAATCAAGCTTGCTTGGATTTGTGTACCTGTTGTTGCACTTCAACAAGCTTATCAGACCCTAAGCTCTGATACCATGTTAAATTATCAACTTGATTTCTTATGCGGATTATTTCTTTATTTTCTTCAACACTTTGATTCCATCTTAATACATTTCAACAATATAGAATCATAACTGAATAACAATAGCCATGTAGATACACAAGCATGGACATCAACAACACATGTACCCCGGGGAAACCCTATACAGGGAGAAAACCCCCAGCAAACGATATTTCTTTATTGCATTAATAATGTAAGATCACTTACAAATAAACACCATGAATACTCTTCTCTTAAAGAGCTTGCCAAGTTGACTCCGACCTGACAAAGAACTAAGAGACCTTGTTGATATAGATGTATCCGATTTGCTTACAAAGACTGAGATATATCAGCTCTGATATGGGTTGTTGAAGTTGTCCCTAATAGACTGATATCCGCCTTTGATATGCTGCCTCTACAACATTGTTATGCGCCTCAATATTTGTCTCTATACAATTGATATGCGCCTCTATTATGCTGCCTTTGTATGCTGTTACTACAACATTGTTATGCGCCTTTGTATGTTGCCTCTATATGTTGATATGCGCCTCTATTATGCTGTTACTACAACATTGTTATGCACCTTTATATGCTGATATGCGCCTCTATTATGATACCTCTGTATCACTGATATGCGCCTCTAATATGCTTCACCCTTAACCTGCATATGAACTATGTAGAAGAGATGGGTCGACCTCTGCTTATAAAGGAGTGAAGAGGGAAGTAGATGGCTCGAATTAGGAACTTGTTTGCATGCTTAACATAACTCAGCTTCACACTTTAGTTCGAAAAAAAAACTAGACTTGAGACTTTAGTTACAACTCACCCTTGACTTGGCATGCATGCAGACTAACTTAGCATGCACATGCCATTCATGCATGCAACATGCAACTAGACATGCATGCAACATGCGACAACTTGACAACATTGTCTTTGACTTAGACATGCAACTTTGACTTCTACAACTTGACTCTTTACAAGGGAATTCAAATATCTCTTCATGGTGGATAATGTTACATGTGCCAACACACTAGATCAATACATTTATATCATTTGTTTCTAGATCATAGGAATTTTATATTCAACCTAACTTTTGCTAGATGCCTTGACTTTTGCTCATGGCTCACAAGGCTTGACTAGGCTCACAGAGGTTTTACGTTCCCCCCGACTTTTGCACTAGTCGGTCTATGCTCACAGAGGTTGTACGTTCCCCCTGACTTTTGCACTAGACTGTCTTTGCTCACAAAGGATGTACATTCCCCCTGAATTTTGCATTAGACTTACATAACATCTCGTTCATCTTGACTTTTGGTTTGACTCACAGAGGTTGTACATTCCCCCCTGGCTTTTGTCAATACGCCACAAGACTTGTTGATTCTCCAAATCTCCCTGGCTAGCCTCAGGGTGGGTCATATGGCCTCTCATTGGAGAATGACTGTTGATGCTGCCAAATTTAACAAATTTAGCATCAGGGCATGATAGATACCCTTACTAGGCCCTTTGCTCTTCGATGGGATCTCATCTAGCCCAAGGACAACGATGAGTTTGGTACTTTGAAGTGTCTTCATTGCTTTTGTCCATTGGCATATTTATTGAGCATTTCTCCCCTTTAGTTATTCTTTGGATGCTTGTGCCTGCGTTATTCCCCTTCTTGAAGTGATCAACAAGGCTATGAAGGATGATATTTATCGACAATAATTATAGGCTACATGGATCTCCTATTTCAAGACTCTTGGGCCTAAGATGGCCTTATACATTGAGCATTTTCTACAGTTGAGGGATGGTCTTATTGTACACCCTAAGTATATTGGTCTCACGATCTTGGGTTCTCACTTATGGAGTTTAGGATAGGCCCTTGTCAACTTTGGATTGAGTTTAAGCATTGCATCTTGCGAGAGAAGGTTTGTGAGGTATGCCATTTGCAATGGGTGGAATTATTTTCTGTGATTCGAGGAGATGCCTTTCCACCTTCATTTAATATTTTGATCAAGGTATTTGGCTCTACATGTGTGACATGATGACAGTTAGGTGGTAGAGCTTGCCCTGTTAATTTGATTACATTATTTTTCCATCTTTCTTTAGTGCTTGGTGGCACTTAATGAAAGGCAAATCGTTTAGTAATTAGCACAATAGGGATCAAGTTAGTAAAACCGCGTATGGCTTCTCGCCCTAGGGCCTATCAAGTCAGTAAAACCACGTATCGCCTCTCGCCCTTGGGCCTATCAAGTCTTTCCAATTGGGGCAAGAACTAAACTCATCAACAACCTAATAGCCAAACCTAAACTCGTATACCAAATCCTTTTCCCTGACCACAGTTGTTAGGAGAACATTTGCTTACAGCTTCTGCGTGCCTCCTATGATCACTTATCCAAGTCTTTGTCTTCTTAATTTAGTCACTCTCCATACAACATCATCAGATGATACATTTATCCTACTCAATGATTGATGGCATGGTAGATACTTTGTTCTTCTCACTATTTGCCTCTTCATCTTATCTTTATGACATTTAGTAGGCTCCCCCTCAACTTGTTACAAGTTGTTTTTCTCCATCCACAAATCAAGACAAACCACAACATCACAGTGTCAGAGAGGATCTACTAGTTGTGCCATCTCTAAGGGACGAGTCCAAGGAGCACTTTATTTTCAAATATTCCAGAATCCATATACTATGAGATTAGGGGGAGGTTCTACTGCTTGTTGCAAGAATTAGTGGGTTCCTTGGCCAAGGATGCCTAGTCTTACCCATCTAGAAGGTGATTATCCAAAGATGGAAGACTTTGGACAACGTTTTTGGACCCACTACCTTCAGATTCATCACTTATTTGATTCATCCAATCTCTATTCTCAGCAACGAGAGGGGGTAATGCTAGTCGAACTCTTTACTTCCATAGCATGTTGGTGGCAAATCAGTGAGACAGTGGACTTATAATGTACCCAAATGCCTCCCTTGGCCATCGAGGCACTCCATAAAAGCTTTCATCTTCTATTATCCAGCATTGTTAAGCCAAATTCAAACTCTAACAACGATATAAACAAAATTCATATGCAAATGAAAAACAAGACTGGAAATAACCATGCATATTTTGAATTCATTAATTAATAAATTGCAAATACAGAGCATTCCATAGATAGACGAGCATAACACTGATATGTAAATCAAGGAAAGTCCACCAAACTAGTTGTTGAGGAACAATTCACTACACAACCCTTGGAATCAACTATGGATTTTCACCCCCAAACCAAACCTTGATACCACTAGGGCAAAGGAGGATCCTACTGGGCTCTAATCTCACTCAAGTCAACCCATTACTCTCATGACTAGCCAATTTGCTCACTATTGCGCACTCGAAGCCCCCCCAATCGCACTCGAAGCCCTCCCAATCATCAATTTCCATGGCACCCTCTTCTTCTTCACAGCACAATGAAGGTCTTCCCTTTCTCTGCTCCACAGTGCCTTGAGGTTCTTCTTGCCTTATAGTGTAGGAGGAAAGAGTCCAAGACTGTTGGTTTCTTAGTTCGAATGACCTAGAAGAGAACACTTGGCTCAAACTGTCCATGAGTAGCACTAATACAGTTGTGGGTATTAATGGTGTTTGCTTTAGCTTTTGTGGGCCTTTCAGCCATGTTTTTTTCGCTCAAAGCCATCCCATTTTCTCTCATTTCTAGACAGGAAGTCCCCAACTCCCACAGGCTCTTCTAACGATAATTCCATGGGGATCTCTCCTCATTTGCAGGTATAACAACCATTGTTTCACACAAGTTTCTCCATGAACAAGGAGAAGAAGAACATTCGAATGGGGGAATAGTGAATGCTCATGGGGAAGGAATGCTCTACTGGAGAATGTAAGAATGATCCTTGGGTCATGGTGAATAATGCTCTCCCCTAAGGGTTTGCTCAATACATACTTTCCCTGCATGGGTAGTTTGCCCTTCCCAAGAGGCATGGTAAAATGTCAAAGGACAACACAAGTACCTTCAAAGGACAAGTATTAAATCAAATGATGTACCTTCAAAGGACAAGTATTAAATCAAATGATGTACCTTCAAAGGACAAGTATTAAATCAAATCACCCATTCACCCCCTTTCCTCATCCTCTCTTCTGAGTATCATAGTCCCCTTGTTGTTTCCTCAAGCAAACTTTTTGGTGGATATTAGATCATTATGTATTTCCTTTTATTCATGCCTTTACATAAATAAGCACACCATGGAAAACATAACAATCATACCATAATGCCATCCCATTACTAAGACTCATACACATTCACTAGTCAGGCCTTCGCCTTGAGCTCCTCACTAGGAATACTTACAATGCATTTACATTATTTACACATGGGTCATTATAACTTAGCCCTTTCGTCACAGAACATCAGGGTATTACTAGACTTCATCTCGACTAACCAACATAGATCCCACCTCTAGGAGACCTCAACATGATGCTCACTCCATATAGAGTACTACCCATCAGGCCCGATCAAGTAGCTATAATTGTATCAAAAAGTTTTTCCCCTCGACCTCTGATGTTGGGAGAGACAATTCACTTCACTCTTGTGTTTCTCCCAAGATTGTATGAGCAAGTCCCCTCAGCATTAGGTACTCTCTAGGTGATGTCATCGGGCTTTGCATTTGTTCCTTCATAGTGATATACATAGACATGGATACCTCTTCTTTCTCTTCCACTTCTACTTTTATTTCCAATTATAATGCAGATGTTGAGCTAGGGCCTCACACCAATTAGGGCTTCCCTCATCTTGTTTATCTAGATTCCGCTACTCTCTCCAATCTTGCTTCCCTTGTCTTGTTTATCTAGATGTGACTTGAATCTATTCCTTTTTGTTTACGTTTTAGCATCTAGGAGTGTCCTAGACACTCCCATAGCCTATTGACTATTGATTGCAATCTATGGTCCCATTGGCGTTTTCTTAGTCATTTGTGGACATCAATAGATGTATCTTGCACTCTTTCTTCTTCTCTTTTTTCCTTTGATGAATCATGTATTTCAGGTTTTTCTGTATTTCTTTGTTTTGTTCTTTCAAAGCAGCCTAGTGCACTCCTTCAGCTTTGTATCACTGATTGTACTACCCTCTGCCCATTCATAGTCCATGGAGTGTGCTCAGTCCATTGATTGCTGGATGTTTTACACAATTGGTGCATCAACCACGCTTTCATGAGCTTCAATTTGGTTCTGCTAATGTGCGACAGGCTTTTATCCATGGAGTTACATGGTTAGGGATACACCATTCCATGTTGATTGGAATCCAGTGGTACAGTTATTTTAAATTTGCTAAAATTGCTTGACAACTATAAGTTCATATGGATATATTTTCTGGTATGATGTTTCAATGGGGCACGCAGCCAGTCGTCTCAAAGGTAATTACATTTAGGTCATTTTCTTGAAAATGCTCAAAAAAGATTAGTTTAACTAGTCCTCACCTTGTTAACTAGCCCTATCCTAGTTTATAACGTTACATTCCTGATTCAAATTGTGTCTGTTGCTCTAGTCTTCTATTTAATAGGAAGTAGGAAGGTAATGTACACATGATTATGTTCATCTGGTAGCAATCTGTATAATTTTTACCCATTGATTAAATTTGTCGTATAATATTTGTCATGGTCAGTTTATTTTCCAGTTCAGTAATTAAAAATTGTTGTGATTCTGTCTGTAGGTAATCCTAGCATCTGAAAAATTTAGTGGTGTTGCTGGGATGTCATTCACAATAAGGCTATCGAGACCAGCTTTGGCATTCATCAACAATGCACTTAGTGTGGTGTGTTCAGGTAAGTTACTTAAATCCATAATATCATTTGAAAATATCACACTGGACTCCTTACTGACAATTTACGAAAGGAAAAGATAAATCACTTATTCCTGTTTTGCTGTTATGAAATAAATTTAGGTGACGAGACAAATGCAAACGCTGTAAAGGAGTATCTGCTTTCTAGGGATCATTCAATCCTAAAGGCAGAGTTTCTGTCTGCCAATGGCAAGGTATGCCTATCATTTTTTTTTACAATTTGGATGCATGGTTGTAAGAAGCAGATTTGGACAATTTCACAAAATGCCAAAATCCCCTTTGCAAAAGCTTTAAAAAATGTTTCCTCAAACTGCAAAACAGTCTGACAAATTAATGCAAAGTGTAGATTGCATTTCCAAGCTATACTTATTAGTTTGTGCATACACAGTGACACACAGCATAATTTATATACTTTATGTTCAGTCAACCTTGATGCTAATTTATGTATTTTATTCTAAATTCAACTTTTGCTAAATTCAGAGAATGAGACCTAAGCTAATCAAAACTAATTTTTGAATTTCAATAAAACATGCTGTTGCTCTTACATGAAAGGGCACCTTCAAATAATTGTTTGAAGGTTATAGTGTGTAATATATAAATTATAATATTGTCAATGGGAAGTAGCATGTTTAAAATTGTCTGTCCTCTTATTATTTTTTTCCCACTTTAAAACCTATCTGCAGATGTTCTTCTAATTCATTATCGATATATGTATCAAGATTTATGTTTCCTTGGAATTATGTGGTGTCGCTCTAGTCATAAGTATTTAAGGATTGTCACAAGATGAGTACAATTGAGATATTTAGTGTACACCTATATGATAATACGACGTTTTAAAACTATTATTAGTTTTACAAGGTAATAGTAATAATACATTACTCTATATTGTTGATACATAATATATATGAATACATAGTACATACTATAATATATTCCTGTTAAAGATGAGGGTTAGGTCATCGTGAAATATTGAAATTTAGAATGTCCTTAGAGCAAGGTGATTGAAAATTAAATTTTGATGGATATTCCGACGTCAAACCTAGGAAAGTGGAGGGAATAAGTTATGAAAGCTGGAATGGGCACACCAAATTGCAGTAAGGTGAAGGAAGTGGCAACATGAAATTAGGTTAGTTTGATGGCCTATGGAAGGGTCTCCAATTATGTTTTCGATGAATATTGAACAAATTGGACATATTGAAATAACCATAATATAATTTTCAAGGACATCTTTGAGTTGATTGGAAAATGGAATCTAGGTTTATTAAATCGAAGAGGTTTCTTTCGTAATCTCAATAATGTGATGAGGGCTGATTGGTTTGTAGAGGACTTGGCACTGTTTTGTATCAATGAAAATGCATGTGAAGAAAAAGAGGCTATGAAAGACCTTAGGAGGCGGTAGTAAGAAGATAGATCCTTCCAGTGTTCCACGAGGATGCATCCCCTAGTGTGGGGAGTGCGCCCCCATATTTCTCACCCTCCGAGGGAGGGGGGGTGCTTAGGGAAACTCACGAAAATGCGTGGAGAAACATTTCCCCAATGTGGGGGATGTGTTTCCCCAAAAGGGGTCGTCTTAGTGCGTCCCCCCCTAAAAAAGGGGGGGGGACGCCTGGGCACTCCTCGCTTCCCCCCCAAAAAGGGGGGGGATGCTTGGGCACTCCTTGCCTCCCCCAACCCCATTTTTTTTTTCCAACACGCCTTTAAGACAAAACAAGGATAGAAGATAGGGCTTTGAGAAGTTTGTGATGTTGGTATTTAATAGTAATATTAAATTCTTAATGTAAAAGTTGACATTCTCCTTTATCTTACCTTTTCTATCATTTATTTAAATTTTAACATTACCATTAATTGTTTCAGGATGTTTGAGACTCGTTCCAACCTCATCGTACTTCATATGGAGAAAGTAGACTTTCATATCCCATTAAGAATTCAATAGACTTAATAGTTTTTGGGATTTTAGGATTGGTGGGATTAGTGTTACCAGGAGCACCCCCCTCGCTCCTAGGCTTGGAACCTCGCTTCGAGCGGGAGTGTCCAGGCGTCTAGGGAGTGCTCCTAGGCACACACTCCCCAATAAAGGGAACTTATATAAAAAACGAAGTCCATAGCACATTGGAAAGTTGCTCCAACATTCATTAAACCAAAAGGCATTCTAACGTATGCATAGGTACCCTAAGGTGTAGTAAGGGTAGTCTTATACCTGTCATCTTCGGATACCTATACTTGGTTGTAACCCAAGAATCCTTTTAATATAAACATCATTCCGGATTTGGTTACATATTGTAGCATATGTTCTATATTAGGAAGAGGATAATTATCCTTAAGTGAGGCAAGATTAAGGTTCCTAAAATCAATGCAAATACGAATCTCACCATTCTTTTTTCTGATTGGAACCACATTTGTTGCCCAATTTGAATACCTGGTTAGTGAAATGATGTGAGCCTCAAGTAGCTTCTGCAACTCTCTCTGTATAACTAGAGCTATCTTGGCATTCGTATGGGATTGTAGCTGTCTGATAGGCTCGACCTCTTTCCTCATTGAAATTGAATGGTCTGTTACCTTCAGATCATATGCTTTTAAATCATCATAAAGCCATGCAAACATGTCTTTGCACTTGTGCACCAAAGCTTCAAATCTTCTTCTCTCCACTTGAGTGTAACCTCAGACAATTTTGAGTATTCTGGAGGACTACTTGGAACCTACATTCAACACAGTTGCCTATTCAACCAATTTAAATTTATTAATTCCTTTAGAAGCATCAGATTTATCAAACAATTTCTCCAAAGGAACTAAACCCTTCGGTATCTTGTTTGTTCGCAATTGTCTCCTGATTCTTCATTCTTGAGTTAGTAATCATTGAGGACCTGCAACGATAGGATCTTCTAAGTGCTGAGCAGAACTGTCAAATTGTAAAGGAGTCTGCCCATCCTAATTCAATCTTCTATAGATTTGGGTTTTTATAGGGTTCTTGGAAAGAACTTGATACATTTCTAGTCCCATGATAGCTTCTATTATGACCTGCACTTGTAGTGGAAGTAATATTCTTCGACATAGCGGTTATTTGTTTCTGTTGATACATTGATTGGCTGAAGTATCGACTTTTGTGATTAGGATGTCAATAAGGCATCCTCGCAACTTGATCTTTACTTCGTATACTTGTAGCTTTTTCTTGTTGAATTTTTGGAATTGAGTTTTCTTCATACCCCTGGATTATTTCTACTTTGACATTTGAAGGCCTCTTTACATCAACTGGATTCATATCATCTAAAGACTTCTCTAGCTCCATAGGTTCAGTCATTGTCTCTTTATCGACTATTGATGTTTTGCGATCTAGCTCTTCTTGTAAAGACTTCTTATCATGCTTAAGTCTTTTAATTTGTTCCTCTTCTTCGGTTAATTTTTCTTTGAGACCTTGATTTTCTTGTTCCAACTTCTGAAAACACCGCTTCTTCTCCTTGGACTTCATGATGTTTGCAAGTAGTTTTTGATTATGATTTCTTAGGAGAAAAATCTCTTCGTCTTTTTCAATGATGATTTTGTCACATTCTTTCTGTCGATCTTGCAACTTTTGTATTGACTTTTGGTTATCTTGAAGGATCACTTTTGACATGTCCTTCAGGTCCTATGATGATGGAGCTTCTGAAATTGACTTCATTGTAATGTCCTGTAATGTGATTTTCTTCTTCTTATAAGAAAATGTCAAAAACTTTCTCCTTGTGTTGAAAATAAAAGTACCCAGTGTATCTACCCAAGTTGACCCTAGAATTATATCAACATTGTCTTGATAGATTGATACGACATTGAATTGAGCTATGAATTTGTAATCACTAATAGATAGTTGTAGGTTCTTAATGTCATATTTCTCATCGGAAAGACACATGTAATTTTCAATTATATTTGGCTCTAAAACCATTAATTGGTTTGCCAGGTCAACGTTAATGTGATTTTTCCTAGCGGTCGAGCAAATAGCGATGTTGATATTCTTTCCTTGAATAATCCCATTAACTTTTAATAAGGGATCCACATATTTTTTTATATGTATGAGGGAATCTTCCTTGTTTCTGACCACGAAACTCCATTTACATAATTATAGGTTGAACCTTGATTATCCTTCTACTTTATATCTCTTCTTAAAACCCTACTTTTCCTTGGTAATATATCTATATATAAATGAATTTTAAATGTTTCTTCAATCCTTTTTAAAAAAAATCCTTTTTAAAGCTTCACTTCACTTAACTCTTAGCGGAATCACCTTTATATTAAGGTCTTCAATGGCTTCTTTTGAAATATAAAATTTCTTTGATAATCCCCTTTTTCTTTATAGAAATTCAACCTTTATATATAAAAGTATATATAAATTAATTTGATTGAGAAACCTTGGTACTTTTCCTTTTTACTTGGACTTGGCCTCTATTTTTTTAATTTTTTTATATGTTATAACTTTGAATTGCCTTACGAACCTTAAATACTCCTTTATAACTTTTTATAACCTTCCTTTACCAAAACAAAATGAGCATGTACGGATGTGTACCACCCTTTATTACTTGAATTGGGATTTGGGGCTCTTTTTTTTTAAATAAAAAAGATTGAACCTTCGAATTCCTTTTTTATAAAGTCCTTTGATATAATTTTTATAGTCTCTTTTTATAGAGTCCTTTGAACATGTTGACCGCCTATTCAGCTAGGGGTCAACCCATGTGCCATGGAGTATTCATCTATGTTGAAGACAGTATTTGGTTCTACTTGGGCATCTAATGTCCCAGCACGAAATTTTTGTAAACGAAATTTCCGCACCCCTGCATGGGTTAATAATATAATGGGTCTGCATGAGTCATAGTTAGGTCAGGTACTTTGGGATGTTTCCATTAAGGGAGTTCCTTTCACCGAGGGTTTTTTATCCTCAGGTTGTCGACCAGACAACCTCCTGGCCGACTTCCCTTGAGTTTTTCCCTCCACACATGCAATAATTTCCTCCAAAGTGGTGAAAGACGCTTTAATGGTTTCGTCTTTAGGTAACCTATGTTTAGGAATGATGTAAATGACCATGCCAGACAGTGTCTAAAGTTTCGCGGAATTTCGTCGAGTCTAGATAGGTTTTTTTTAATTAATTAAGTCTTTAATGATTTAATTAATTAATTATTTTTGAGCTAAAACATTGTAAAAACTTAGCCTTTGGGATTTTGATAGGGGTATTTGTGCTCAAAAGAAATGGAACAGCACCCCCTACACCCATAGGCCAAGTTTCAGCTCAGTTGGACGAGTTTTGCTATGTCTAAGTCCACTCAGAGTCAGAGTCAGTCAAAAACAACAATTTTAATTGCTTAATTGACATTAGTCAAATGTCAATTTTTTGTAATTTTGGAGTTAGTGAGTTAGTGGTAAGGTGGAAATGAACAAGTTAGACCCCCCTAACCTACCCAAACCCATCCTAACCACTTTAAACCTTAACCTTCACATTTAACTTTCATTTTCACCCTTTTTTCCCTTTCCCTAAGGGGAAAAACGACCCTCACTAACCCAAACTCTAATAAACCTTGCTTAAACCTTAATCATTTCACTTTAAACTTTGTCTGGGCCCCTCATAGATGAGGTGCGCCCTTCCTAGACCACTATCCACCTATTTGTTGGACCCCACGTGCCACCTCACTCATGTGTGGGGTGCCCCTCCTTCATAGCTTACGCCCCCCTCTCACTAAACCTTAGTCTTTCACATAAAGATTAAAGTGGGGCCTCCTCTCATGAGAGGTGCTCCCCCCCTAGCCTCTTCTCTCTTCCTTTTGGGCCCCACGCCCTTCCACCTAGACTTTCCACTTAGAAAACCCTAAGAAGGGCGCCCCCCTTCTAGAGTTTTCTCTCCTTTTTGATTGCCAACACTTGGCAGCAATCCAAGGCCCCTCTCTTTGCCATTTTTGGTATAAAAGAGACCCCTTCCCTCCTCTTTTGAACTATCTTTCTTTGAGCTACTGTTATGCTGCTGAAATTTCACCTCATTCTCTTGCTCTTGCCACCAATCCATCCACTCATTGCTCTTGAGGGTTTTGGAGAAGGTACAACTCCAAGATTCTCACATTTTGGAATAATAAAGAAAAGCTTTGGAGGATTATGAGAAGGTCTTTGAGTATTCTGGATTTTCTCTACACATGAGGTGACTTGTATTTTTCTAGTTTATGGTTTGGTATCAAATAGATCTTGAGTTCAAAGTATTTTGCTTGGGTAGGCTAGTTGAAGAGTATCACTTGCTAGTCTATTGTTCACCTTGAATAGCTTAGGATTTGCAAGTATTTCGTTCTAGGTTTTATTCAAGTTGACTATCTATTTCCATGCTTCACCATTCTCTTTGAGTTTTGCAGGTCACGTCAATAGGATTATTGGGATAGCATTCGGATGGAGTCTACCCTTATTTCTTACACAAACTCTTAGCTCTTTCATATTTTCCATTTTCTTGTTGCATACATTTTCCAGCTTTATTTCAGCATACTAACACTCTTAGATAGGTCATTATAATCACTTTTCTCTTGCAGATTTTTGTAGGAAAATTTTCTGTTTTAAAAGCAGAAAATTTTCTTTGGCTTTTGTTGTGGTTTTTCAGCATTTCCAGCAAGCTTTGCTTGCTGGTTTTTGCAGAGACTTACCAGCAACAAGGGGAAACGTTGCCAAAATTCGTCCACAAGCTTCAGCCAAGATATATCTTTAGTGGGTAACGATTCCCTAACGTTTCCCTAGTGTAAATTTGTGTATTTTGTACTATTTCATTCATTTTCTTGTATAGTTTAACTTACTAACTTGTTGCCGACACCTTGGGAGTGTGCTTGGCCTAGCCAACCCCCCAAAATCGTCTTGGCTTGTTTCATCTTTCATTTCTAAGTTATTGAATTAAATTTTTTATTCTTTTGATTAATATTTTTGAGATAGTTTCTGCCTGAGCGGTCGGCCAGGAGCCTACCTGACATTCTCTCTCCCCTGCTCTCCGGCGCTAGAGAACGAAGGTTGAATGCCCCGCTTTCCTGTGCAGTTATATCTTAAGGATATTAATCCAAACTTGCCGGCACCTTGGGGGAGTCATCCCCAAAATCGCTTCGGCCTAAGGATATAAACTTTGATTTAGTTTTGTCTATTACATTTGCCGGCACCTTGGGGGAGTAATCCCCAAAATCGCCCTGGCTTAAAAGAAAATCAACTTTTGATGAGTCATATGCTTAGTGGCTAGAAATATCTTTAGTTCTCGTTATCTTGAAGTTCTTTTTCCTTTAAGTTTCTCAGTTCATATGCTCACGCCCTCATTGGTAGATAACTGAATGGTTTTAGATGCAATCCAATATGCTATAGCTCATCTTTGTCATTTAGTTATTTACATTCGTTTGGTGGCATACTATGTGTGAGGTGGTTTAAAGTTTCTTAGATCCATTTTTGCATGCTTAAATTAGCTCACGGCCTCCTTTCCTTTGGCAGATTTATGATGAATGATGAAGTGATAGGTTGATGAGGGACATGTTTTAGAGCTCACGGCCTCTTCTCTTCTAAGCACTCATGTCTCACACTCATTCACCCACGTCTTGTTCAATTGATCTTACATTTTTGGGGTTAAGTATTTCAAGTGTCACACACCTATTTTGCTCACGGCTTGTTCATGACTAAAGTAGCCACGTCCTGGTTTTGTTTGCAAGCACATCTCACACATTACATCTCTAAGCTTATGGTTTAATAGTGCACATGCTAAGTACCTTAAGTTCACGGCTTGGTCATTGTTATAACATTTTAATACTCACGGCCTAGTTCACTTCAAGCACATATCATCTCACGCTTAAGGCTTCAATTTTGCACATGTTTAAGCACCTAATGCTCACGACCTAGCTTATGTTTAACACTTAATTGGTTGAAACACCCACGTCCTAACTCCTCTTGCAAGCACATGTTATAATTTTGATGTATGATGTGTTGATGTGGAATTTTGCTTTGATGCTCACGTCCTAAACTTATTGCAAGCAATTTTTGCACATGTTTAACACTCCTTTAGCTCACGTTTTTGTTTAAGTTTCAAGCATTTACATCGTGGTTTCAGTTCAAGGCATGCTGCATATGATATCTTGTTTATGGATTAAGTGTTTCACTGGTTAAACATCACTTGATGTTCACGGCCTGTTTCATGATTTAACATTTACTTCATGAGTCTCACGTTTTATGGTTAAATATTGCATTTGTTTAACATCTTAAGAGCTCTCGTTTTGTTCATGGTTATAACATCATTTTGCTCACATCTCGCACCTATTGTCTTACATTTATGGTTAGATGTTGCTCATGTTAGACGTCCTAATGCTCATGGTTTGTTCATAGTCAAACATATTACTTATTGAGCTCTCGGCCTACTTCTCTTTTTGTTGGTAATCAATGATTTATGGTGATGATGGGTAGATAACATGTTGATGTTGAATATCTTCTAAGTGCTCACGTCTTCTATCATTGCTTAAGCATTTTACACCTTCGGTCTATCACCTTGAGCCACGTCTTGCATATTTATCTCGTGCTTATGGTCTTATGTTACATGTGTTAGGTATCTATTGGCTCAACTTATTTACTTGATGGTCTGATACATCTATGCTTCTAGCTTACACTCTGCAAGTGCTCACGTTTCATTTTAATATTCAGTTTCACTTGTTGGATGGTTCATATGTGATGGTGTAATTTTGTGCAACACTTTACCTACATTTTGCTATATTAATGGTGATTTGATTACGCTCAGCAAGCATTCGATTATACACATTTTGCTCACGGCCATGCGTTAAAAAGATAAAATTTGAAGGTCTAAAACTTGTTAATAATCAACCCAACACACTTAAAGACCCACCCGTGGGTCCTAATAACCTTTAGTAACATTTTAGGGGCCTCAATCTTCTTCCTCCATCACCTAAAATGGGTTTGAGGGACAGTCCGGCGGTAGTGGCGGGGGACCGTCCCGTGGTTTCGTTGGGGAGATCCCGCGACAGGACTACCTCTTACTAGGTGCGGGCTGACCTTGGAAGCTAGGGTAGGGACTCGTAGCCCTACTATCTTGAGCATCGGGCAACTATTTGGTGGAGCAAGAAGTTTGAAGCACACATCTAGCTTAGGGGGAAGGGTAATTAAAATTTGTAAAATCTTTAAACAATTACAACACCTAGTTGCATAGATCACATGTGTATGTTTGGGGGGATTTAGATGTATGCATAGGCAAACACACTTGTGGAATATCTCATTGTTTATCTATCTCAGTTGCAACTATTTGATTGTGTCCTTCCTGTTTACATGAGCAGTTTATTTATTTGTTGAATATCTTGTTTAATCTGCTTATTATGGTGTGGATCAAATAAGTGATTGAGTATCCCACTTGGGGAGGCATTACTTGCTTTGATCCTTGGGTGCTCTATGTATAAATTGTTTATATCTTGTACATCTTGTTACATTGGTGAATCTGTGTATCTAAGTTGTATATCTGTGTATCTAAGTTGTATATCTTTGTATCTAGTTCATTGTATCTTTGTATCGAATCTGTAAATGTTGTAAACATTTGTAAACACTTAGAATTCTTTTGTGATTCATTGCAGCTTGTGGTTTGGGTTGTTTAATTTGATTTACTTGTGAAACCTTTCGTGATTGAACCATCCTCAAAACTTAGTCGACCCCATTGCCCAACTATAGGCACTAGTCCTTAGCTGACTTAGGGAAAGGGTTGACTGTCATATAGATTAGACTTGCACTGTGCATTGCTGCTTGTCATTATAGGCTAGTTTTCCCCCTTTGGCCTGTAACAAATTAAAATTAACTCCTAGAACCTTTAACTCTAAAATTAACTTAGAAACTAGGGACTACCCCCCTTGGCTTCCCTAGGAGTAAGCCTAGAAGGAAGAAGTTCCAGTCAAGGTGACAGTGTGGGCTGGAACTTAGACATTGTGTCTCCGAGGGCACACTAAGTGAGTTGGACTTAGCTCACGTCTGCAAGTGTGCATTAGGACGGCAACAAAACCTTCTTTTTCTTAAGACATTAATTATTCTTTTTAAGAAATTTGAATACGTATTTTTCTTGTGACTTCCGTACTTTAATGAAATGTAAATTAGACTTTTTGTTTTTTGGCTTCAACCCTCACGATGGTTGACCTTGTAATGGCTCCAACCGTCACGGTCTTCTTCAACACTTTACGAAGACCCCTCCAGATTATGCATAAACCGTTCAATGGCTACTAATAGCTACTACTGAATTTGAATGCGATGGCTACAAAATTATTTTTCAGTGACAATCGTGACCTCTCTAGTAGTGGCAAATGATACGAAATGGGCGATTGATACCAAATGGGGCGATTAATTAGTATATCAACGGTGGTTATCGTAACAGCTACGCCAATCTGTAATGGCAACTTTTGGAAATAGTTTCGGCGCCTTTCAATTGTGTTGGGGATGGTGAATACTCTACTAACTATACAACACAGATTTTTGAATGCTTGGCCGAATTTTGTTCCGTCCACAAATTTAAATTGGCGGCTGGCGGTTGGGTGGATTTATGCTGAGATCGGATGTGTACGTACTACGTACTGTTGTAAGGCTGTAACGGTTTTTAATTTTTTTGGATTTGACTTAATTACTAATGTTGTAATTTTTTATTTTTTATATCTTTGCAATTATTTCAATTCGTACGGCTTCTGCAATCACAACTATACAGACACTTTTTTTTGGTATATATATATATATATATATATATATTTTTTTTTTTTTGAATTTTTTTTTTACTTTTTTTGGCAGCGGAATGTTCTTCAACAGAATTCTGAGTTTTATATGGCCAAAGCCTGATTTGGTCAAGACTGAAGTTCCTAAGAACTTTGAAAATTTGAATGGCCAAAGGTCTAGTTGGTGGTCAAAGACCGGATTTTCAGAGAAACTCTGAAATGATGGGGTTGGCCAAAAGCCGGATCGAGACTGGGCTCTGATAACAAAGTTCACTCACACAAGAATTATCCAAAATACTTGGAATATAACACAATAATCCATGCAGGAATAATGTATAAATGTATAAAATATGAATAGATAAGATGAGATGATTTCAATGAGAAATGAGGGCTCGTTTATATACCCACGCAGGGGTGCCCTTAACCAATAGTGATGTCCTTTCATTATTAATAATTATTATTTATTAATTATCATTTAATTATTATGGTATTAATATCTATTTTATATGTATATTTATGTTCATACAATTTACCAAATGAGATGAACAAAGTTCGTTCACACACAAATGTAATAACCAAATATGGCTTACGAGTAAAATATCCAAAATACTTGGAAAATAAAGATATCCATGAGGATAATAAATAATATATAAATGTATAAGAGAATGAATAAGATGATTACAATTGAGAATGAGGGCTCGTTTATATATCCATGTAGGGGTGCCCTTAACCAATAGTCATGTCCTTTGAGACATGTCCTTTCATTATTAATAATTATTATTTATTAATTATCATTTAACTATGATGTTATTAATATCTATTTTATATGTATATTTATGTTCATAACAATTAGCATCACTTTATTTCACAGTTGACACTATCAATCAATAAAACCAGCAAAATCCACTTAAAGACAGTAACCCCTTGTAAAGAGAAATGTTTCCGGACATTCTGCTTCAAAAATACTTCCTCTCATTTTTTTTGTAACAACAATCATTAACTTCTTTCCAGTAGTCAGTGTATGTGATTTCTCAGCTGTATTACCGTAAAAATATTCACGACATCTGACAGAGATCTAGCTTTAAATGAAATCTCAGTAGCTGTGATTTTTTTCATATGAAAAGGTGTCTTCAAGAACATAAAAATGCTAACACTTTTCAGCCGTTACACTGCAATTGCATGCTGCATAAAGATAGTAACAGCCAGGGCTTACAGCCAGTCAGCATCAAGTCACCCATGACTACATTAACTCATCAACTATCAACCAAGGCATCAAAATCATCAAGTGAACTCACAACCCCTAGGTCATCCAAAGCTCCATCAACCTGCAAACCTGCCTTTTGTGATAAAAATCACAAGCGTAGTGAAACAATTCACTAGTGTAGGTCTCATGTAAAATGAGGGGTAACACATAGCTCACCATTGTAACAATTTCCCGAGCCTAATAAAATCCCCACTGAATGGTGGTTTTCCCATTTGGGTTCTAGGGTAAAATCTGTCTCATGGTGTGATTTCATTGTTTGTGATTGGGTATTTGGTCTGTGGTTGAAAGTTCTGTCTTATTTATTAATGCAAATGCATTCACTGTGCTTCTGTCGTTAATTCAAAGCAATTTCATCAATGAACAGCTAGCAAGGATATTAGTTGTTTCTCTAATAACCAACTCCTACAGCAAATCAATTCCCCTTGGCATTTTTCAGTTTGTGTTTCTGTTGTGTATTAATGAGCAATAAAATATGGGTTGAGGTTGTGCTCTTAGTTTTGAATCCTCAGATTTGTACACTGGCCAATCCTTGTTCAGTTCAAACCCATTTTGCCTCAAAGCCCGTGAGAGTGGGAATTTACCATACGTTACCAGATCCGTTGGGTCTGGATGCTGGATCCCAAGCGGATCCACGTTTCAGATCCGGATCCGGATCTGGAACCACCCAGATCCGCTTGGGATCCACCAGCACCACAAATCCTCTTTGCTGGAAATGGATCCTTCGATTTTCGTGCGGATCCCATAAACCGGGAAATGAATACCAACAGAGACGACCCCACATACATGGATCCCAAAGATAACTATCGCCGGTTTATGGTTTTTTGTGCTTTTTTAGGTTTTTAGCACACAGAATTGCTTTTTTTGGGTTATAGCATGCAGAATGGTGTCGGCAGTTAGTCAGGAGTCTGCGGGCAAGTCGGAAGCACACAGAGCGGGTCCACCAACAGGTCTTCCTCCGTTACTCGCCATTCGCGGTATTTATTTACTTTGGGTGTGCGATATTTATTTAAATTTTCAGAGGCATATTCGGAATTAATATTACAGGTTTAAAATATTCATCGGTTTTTAGGTTTTTTTCGTTCGGTGCATACAACATTCCTTGTATATTAACAAATATAAAGGTTTAAAGTTTAAATACATGATATATCATATCTTATTTTGTTACATATATATGATATTATTTATTTAAATATGATATATTTATATGATATATACGATATGATATATAATATATAATTATCAATATGGTATATAATATATGATATGATATATAATATAATAATTAATATATGATATATATGCTATATTGTCTTTATTAAAATAGTTTCAAAGGCTTGCCTAGTATGAGGCAAGATGCATAATTAACATTTCAGTGTTCGAATTTATAAATTATCTAATGAATTCAGTGTTAATGTTGTGATTCATAAATGGTTTTGATTCTGAATTTTTTAATATGTTCTTTTTTTAAACTTAAAAAATATTATTATATATTTTTGTACTTGACGTATCCTTGCCGTATCTGGATCCTGGTTTTTCAAAAATCTAACGGATCCGTATCCGGATCCGTTTCTGTATCCTGGTAACTTAGCATTTACCACAACAACCCCCCTCAATTAAAATGCTGGTATTAAAGGATTCTAATTATTGTGTATACGTTTTGGTTGGCCCAAGCTTGTGAATGTTGTCAGCCCCTACCACCATACACCCATACTATTTGTTAATCAATTGGTCGCTTGGAATTGCCATTGCATTGATTGTTGGCTTGGTGAATTGATTGTTGGCTTTGGACATTGGTTTAAACCAATGTTACACTTATTGTTATCAAGAAATTATCTCCGAGGGTCCAAAATTGAAATTATCGGTAATATCGGGGAGATTATTGGAAATTATCGGGAAACTTTAAAAAATACAAAAATAATCATTTTTTTTCAACTTTTTAAACTTCTAAAGCAACATCAACATCAAACAAACACATTGTTACATAAATATGAAAATAAAACTGTAATATAAGATATATAAGATGTTAAGTGGTACATCATCGATACTGAAATATGATATCTGTCCTGACTCCTGAGTCATAATTCCTAATAAGATAATACAAAATCACATCAAAACAAATATAAATCTATCTCATGAGGCATCTGTGTAGAAATTATCTGAGGTCCTGTGAGGCTGCCATCTAAGGTCTGTCCTTGACCTTAGTATGGCTCTAAGTTTCAACTGTATGGCTGTCTTCTTTTGCTGTTTTAGGACAGCAAACAGTCATCCCACTTTCTGCTCAATGTTT
>ML777791.1:426893-460625 GCA_009831015.1 Picea engelmannii
CTCTTATTTATACTCTCCAAGTAGCTTCCTTAAAAACATCTTCTAGGTCACTTGGCCCCACTTTCCTTATTTTAGGGTTAACCCACTTTTAATTTCTCCATTAAGTTTATTATTGAATTAATTTATTTTGTATTCACTTTGAATTATAATACACTCATTACTTCACTTTATTATTTACCTTTTAAAATCTCTTAAACCACTTTGACTACTTTGACCTTTTGGGGCTTCTAGATGACATATGAGGGTCCTCCAACTTCGTAAGGCCATAACTCTCAAACCGTGAGGAGTTATGTGACGTTCCACATACCGGCAGAAATGGAATGACATGTACTATCCATATAGAATAATATTATCTGCAAATATATCATAACTCATACCGTTATCCATCAAACAAACTTGGGTCCATTACCCAAACCTGGGGTCTCCAATTTTTCATGGCCATAACTCTCTAACCGTGAGAAGTTATGTCACATTCCACATACCACCGGAAATAGAATGACAAGCACTATCCATCTAGGATAGTTTATCTGACGAATTTATTGTCCTTCATCTCATTATTCCACAATTAAACATGGGTTCTCTTATTTCGCAAAGCGTCTTTCCGTGAGGGCTTTCACCATAAGGGGACCACTTTGGAGTTCATCCATCTTTATTTCTTATCAACCATGACAAGACAATAATGAGTCATCTTTACATCAAACAATCTTGGATCCATTACCCAAACCTTTGTGCTGCGGGGCTTTCTTCAAGGGTTGACATCAATGACAACCAACCTTAATCAACAATAAGTGCTGAGTTTTGCACATTGGTATAAATCCAAGTTGCAGGCAGATTTAGGATTGCTGTATGCAGAACAGGGATTCCCGCCTGCTCAATGAACAGATCTGAAGACAGAGATCTCAGCCTAATACTAATTTCATTGTCATTTGATTAATTAATTACAAAGAACAAATCTAATTTCTGCACAGAGGACCCATGTTGGTGAAACAGACAGGCCATAGGCCCACTGTTTACGGATCACTTCAAGTACCCTGATCAGAGATGCTTGGCCTTACACATGCAGGAGACCCTCAACCTTCATTATCATACTCTCTGGACACCTCCTATGCTAGTCTCCACCCAGATGATCACTTCATTTTTTACAGTGCTCCCATCTGTGAGGGGCACCAAGAGACAGAGAGATAGCAACATTGGCTCTGATTCCATATCAGTGCAGGCTCGTGGGACTATCCCCACTTCCTGGAGGACTTAATGGCATTGTTAGTCCAGATCCCATCACAGCAGTCAAACTAGATCACCCAGGCCCCAGTGATGGTCAACATCTTCCAGGGAGCAGCGCAGTACACAGTCCAGATCCTATTCTATGTCCTCCTCTAGACAGTTTTCTATCTTGAGTTTTCTCCACTCAGCCTCAGATGTTAGGGGAGCTAGCCCTAGCAGACCCTTATACGCTGGCTTTTTGGGTACTCCAGATTTGGGCATTTTGGGCACTCCAGACTTTGGATCCATGCACATTGTACATCCTACTTTCAGATCTGCTATCTGCTTTCAGAGTTTAGTTCTAATGCTTTAGCCTAGATCAGCACTTTACTTTATGCATCTTACTTTTTATAGGAGCCATCTTTGAGTTCCCGCTTTGTATTGACATCATGGTATTTGGTAGTCCCATTAATCTACTTCAGTGGCTATTTGTTGGACATTAATAAAATTATCTTATCTATAGTAGAACCTTGCCATCTCTCTTTTCATCCTGTAAGGGTCTTAGCATCATCCCATACCAATTTCAAGAATTCACAGTCCAGAAAAAGATGATGTACAATCTCTCCATTTACCTTACAAAGAAAACAGCTTCTTTCAACACATTATCTGAAGATTGTCCCATGTTGGGACCTTGTTGGAGAGTACAAGCCACATAAAAGCTTTGATTTTTAGAGGCTCTTTAAACTTTCATAACTCCTCCCACCACCATCTACTTTTTTCATCTGGTCCAGGAGCAAAAGCTATTGAATATCCTAGCTTTGTTGTATAGGTGCCTCCTGAAGGGTTAGCAGTCCAAACTATCTCATCTTCCTCCTCCGTCAATGTTGGGGATGCTTTAGCCAAAGTAGGTTTAAAGCTGGTCCATTCCCCTGTCCATCTGTCTTCCAAATCCAAGACTTGTGCATTCTTCCACCCTGAAGTCCATACTGATCCTGTCTCATTATCGTATACATCAGCTAAGGCGTGGAGACCCTTCAGTGCTAAATTTATTCTAAGGTCCTCAGTAAGCTTGTATATCTCTTCCACCTATCGAAGGATCTAGACCTAGCCTGACTTTCTAACCATTCCCAAGTCTCCATTCTAGATAACTACCAACCATAAGGGAGGCCATCACCGTTGCTTTCCAGAAGATAGATCCATTGGTGAAAAATTTTCTTGGACTCTTTATCATGCTTCCCTAGACATTGGTCCTATGTATTTTTCTTCCATAACCTTTTGCCAATAACTCACTTTAGTTATTAGCCTCCAAAGACTCTTGGATGCAAGAGCTTTCCCAAATAGATAAAGATTCTTGAGACCCAGCCTCCTACTACCTTTCACGGTGGTTCCTTTGCCTATTCTGCCTGCCCATAGGAATGTGAAGCAAGTCTTCCTGATTTTATTGATGATTGACTTAGGAATAGAAGCCATGAAGATCCAATATATAGTTATGGCCTCAAGGACTGCCTTGAATAAGCTGAGTCTACCTCCCACGGATAGGCACTGATTGCACCAAGTTCTCATCCTTTTAACTGTAATCTGTTAACAAGCCATAGCTAATATTTGTGCACAAATGAATTTGGTTCCAATTCAAAACCAAGACGATCCAACCCAGAGTCAAGTGCCTGCACCGTGAAGGGCATAGATGCTTCTGGTTGCTTGTTCATGCCAAGTAGTGGCATTGTCAAAGTAAATTGCAAATTTCTAGATATGACCTCCATCCCATCTCCAAACAATATAATATCATCCAAAGGTCATCCAAATAGCAAATGAGTCATCCAAAGGTCTCTAGATATTTCGATCCCGTTTAGCCCCCCGATGTCTTGAGATGTGCAATATACTGACTAAAGCTTTCAACTACTAACAAAACAGGAGAGAGGATAGTGGGCACCCCTGCCTGAGCACTCTAGAAGACTTAGAAAAGGCTATGTTACCAGATCCGTCAACCTAGGGGGGCTGGAGCCACAGATCGGATCCAGATCTGTGGATCTGTCTAGGATCCACTCCAAAAATTGATTCTTATTATTGAAACGTATCCGGGGCCTTGTTTTCGGGATCGGGATCGAGAAGATGGTGCGAATGCATGGCCTCCACTCTTGTGATCCCAGTAGGCAAGAGCTGGAAGTGAGGAAAGAACTGAACTCCTTTTCTTTAAAGGACTATGGATCAGGTGAAGCGGGGAAATAGATCTGTAGATGGGACAACTCGTGGGTAGAGCTAGAGCTTCTCTATTTTGGCAAGTTGAAGTAATCGCAATACACAGAATCCCCCGCCACATGATAACATTCGACTATTTATGCCAGCCGAATGGCGGATACTGGTTCTGTTGTGGCTAAACGGCACTGAGGTCAAATCAGTTGCAGGAAAGGTTTGGGGACTGGTTCGAAGCCTGTTATCCAGTTGGTTAAAGCCCTATTGAAAGCCTGTTATCCCATTGTGTAAATCCCTATTTGTGTCCATACGAAGATCACGTTTGCAGACGGCACCAGTCGGGAGTCTGGAAATTGGATAGAACTTTAATTTATTAACTATATTTTTATATTCATAAATTTTAATTTATTAAGATAAAGTTTTGTTTTAATATATTTTAGTGTTAATATATCATCATAAACTTTAATTTATTAAGTTATAGTTTTGTGTTACATAAAATAATTAATGAATTACATTAATTATTATTTAGAAGTATTATATATTAACTGTTTTATATAAATATTATATATTACAAATATATATAAATTTAAAATTTTCATATATTTTAATTTTTATATAAATTTTATTTTAAAAAATTATAAAAGATATATTTATACTGTTTGTACCTGCTGTTTCCCCGCCGTTCCGGAACTTGGTTTTTCCAAAATCTGGCAGATCCATATCCGAATCCGGATCCAGATTCAAATCCTGGTAACTTAGAAAAAAGGAAAGGAGGAGCCATTTATGATGACAGAAAATGTAACAGATCTCAGATAGGCATCTTTCCAGTTTATAAAGGGACAAGAAAAACCTGCACGAATCAGAATTAATCTTAAATAAAGGTTGCTTACCCGGTCATAAGCTTTGGATAAATCAAGCTTAATGATGAAGGGTGGCCTTTTCTTTTCCCTTATGGTATGAGAGCCTCTTGAGTGATCCCCACAGTCAACATGTGTTTTCCTTCCACTGAGGAATCTGAATTGTTCTCTTCAGATTTCTTCATACAAGACTGGCCTGATACTCCAGGTTATCACCTTGGCTATGATCTTGTGTATTGCAGTTTACAATGAGATGGGTTTAAAGTCCTCAAATGTCTGTGGGTGATCCTTACTATTATTGTTATTTGATCCTTCTCTGGGATAAAATAACATTAATACTATAATATGAAATTTTATTTCATGTTATGTTATCAAGATTCAAAACACTAATGATGCAGTCAACAGCAAGAAATAGACTCTCTTCTACAGAAAGCAAATTTCCAACACAAAGAAAAACCAGACAAACAACACAAGGCGGAAAGCTTTCAATTGAAAATACTGATATTGGAAAGAAAATTATGATACAGAATTTATAGTGTGAATACCTTTTCAGATCTGAAACTTTTCACTGAAGACCCTATTCTTCCCTATCTTCTCTCTTTTTCTCTCTAAGTTTCACCAATTTTTCTATCTTTTTCCTTCGTACCTCTTCTATTTTCCCAAACACAGCAAAACATAAATGATTCAGTTTGCTAAAAAATTGGCTCATCTGCCGCATGAAGTTAGAAGGTCAACAAGCGCCCTTTCATATTCTTGCAGTTACTGCTCCCGTATGGCTTGGATTTCGTTCTTGAAATTGATTCCACTGAACCACTGAATACAGTTTTTTTTACGCCTTACCATTTTATACAGAATTTACATTGTTTTTTATACTATCATGTTTCACATACATTATAAGCATAGAAGGCTGATACTACTCTGTTCCATGCACTCTTGGCACCATATGATTAACTGCACTCAAATTCACTGGAGTCACATTCTTCCTACATTTATTTGCACAAAATGTAACTATAAGCAACTAAGTTTGTACTTCGTTAGCTGCTGATGATAAGCTATGTTGATGTCTTTGCATGAGCTATATCCTTAAGAACAATATAATAACTGGTGTTACAGTATATGTTTTAAATGCGGATGGATAATTGCTAGATTTTTGATGGATTCAAAAAGGATTTGTCAGTGGACACTGGAAATGGATCATACTTAAAAGTATGGAAAACACAATGGGGACTTCAGTTAATATTATGCAATAGTTTTATGGCACCAAAATTGCTGTACTTTTATTTCATAATAGTTGCTTATGACAAACATTACTTTATTATATGACAACTGATGTACTCCGATGCCCATAAATCTCTCATTACTGTTTGGGTTTATTTCATATTGTATTTGTAAAACTGAATATTTATCATAAATTTATTGGGTAATGAAATTAGGAACCTGTGTATATATGCACACAAGATGTATATCACAAACTCCCTACCTAAAGAAAGCACGCACAATAAAGTTTATGAAATTTTTCCAGAGGCTTTGAATGTGACCTTTTTTTAGATATTATATGAGAGAAAGCAGTCAAAGAATTTCAATGTGATTTTATGGACCACATTGGCAAGCAATCGTTTTACTATCTTGTTAGTATCTATGGAAGAGAGATTTTAGCCAGCTAGGAAATATTTTATACCCAGTTATATCCAAGTATGACTGAATTGATTCAGCGAAACCTTTGCAAGTGTAGCTTCTAGAACTCTTCAGAGAATTTGATATGTCATGTCTATTATTGAGAGTAAACTTGAAATGCCCCTGCAGATTACGATAAAAAATTGCTTTATTTCTCTGATCATCCTGATCTGAAAGGATGCAAATTTCGAGAAGAACGTACTTTCCTATTCTTATTATCCTGATCTAGAATGGAGTAGGTCGTACTATCTGTGATATTCTGCAGTATTGAGAACCAAACCATCGGAGTTTTATTCTTGAAAATCTCAAGCATGTGAATGCCCAACATTCAGCGCCCCAACGAATCAAGTGTTTTTATAGATGGATAGCATAGTTAAAGTCTAATATTTTCTATTCCATGGTATTGAAATAGCGAGATATTGTGATGGAATTTTGCAGGTCCGTGTAGCATGCATTGAAGGTCAGCCACCTCTTGATATTTGCCTCGGACAGCATTTGTATTTGTCTGTGGGAGATTATTACTTCAGTATGAGAACATGATGATATAGTTTTGCTTCACCTCTTTCCAACTCGAGAAGTGTCATCCGAGGTGTATATTGTAATGACTGAAATTTTAATTATAAGAGGATTTTTTTTAATTTTCCTATCCACCAACTAAACTCACGCCATCTTGATTTCGGCTGTTTTTTTTTTAAGTTTTATAATCATCCTTTTATGGCTTATTTGTGAGGAATCGAAAATCAGTTTCTTTTCTTAAAAGAATGGAGCATTGGAAATTTTCGCTAGCGTGAGACATTGAAATTATCTGAAAATTCCAGTTCGTTTATGAAGTATTGGTATATGGATGGTTTACTTTAACACTTAGGCTTGCTTTTCAAATTAATAAAATGAAACTGGAACCTTAATGGTTGTCAACTAAAAGCTCATATTGAGTATTCTATTAAGGAAAGGCACTGTTGGTATAAATTATCACAGAAGATCGCACATAGCTTGTTTTAACCAAATTCCCAATGTGAAAGGGCAAGGCTACTATCAATAATTAAAAAAAATGCTATTGACTACATGATGAAGATTTTTTTATGGAGTTGTATTTATTTTTGAATGACATTTTGGAAAATATGTAGTAGGCTTGTCAATGGATAGGCTTCTTCTAGAAGATTCATTATTTTGTATAGACATTTTATAATTTGTCATGATTGCTTGTTGGATGGTATTTGATAATTTCATAGCTAAAGCTGTCTTTCTATTCAAATAGTGCAGAAAATATGCACAAAAGATAGTTTGGAAAATATGTAGATAGGCTTGTCAATGGGTAGGCTTCTTCTAGAAGATTCATTATGATTTTTCTTTATTTACAATGAAAACACCTCGCAAGTACTCTCCCCATGATCCATGGATAGTAAACAGGGTAAACCTTTGGCCCTAATTACAGAGCCTAACCTTGAGGGGATCAAGAGAGGTAAACCCATAACCTCCCCAACTTTGGAGGAGCGATCTCACATCTAGGTCATGACCACTTGACCTAATCCTCAAGGCTAGAAGATTCATTATTTTGTATAGACATGTTATAGTTTGTCATGATTGTTGTTGGATAGTATTTGATGATTTCATAGTTAAAGCTATGTCTTTGTATTCAATTGGTGCAGAAAATATGCACAAAAGATAGACATAATTTGGCAAACCATTATCAAGCAAAATAAATAAAAACAAAACCTACCTGAGATTTAATGGTGGATAGTATACCCAAGTTTTTTTATCATGAAGCTTCAAACCTCAAACTATTCTCGATATATTATGATCCCCCATCTCTCAAATGCACTCACCTACATATTCAAATGAAAGAAATCACTTTTGATACAGAAGGATTTGCCTTTTTATCTAGTTCAGAGTGAAATAAGACAATTTGAAGTGTTTCGAGGGTACCTTGAATTGATAATTTTATGTGCAAATTCTCCACAAAGACTATTCTGCAACCACATGATCAATGCAGAGTGGTTGCGGAGTGGAACAATCACTGTTAATTATTTATATCCTAAATTGGTAAAAAATATTTATATTCTAAATTGGTAAAGTAGTCAATTTATTTCATCCATGGAATTATTATTAAAATAATCTAAGAGTAGTTTGAGCTTGGATTATGATAGCATGTCAAATCAGTTTTAATTTAATCAAATTTTTGTCTATCCTATATAATATTAACTATACAAATAAATTGTGATAATAAAAAAAAATTAGAATGTAAAATAATATAAAAATAAAAAATATAATATTCTAAAAAAATTTGTAAATCAACAAAGCAATTCCTCCCAACTGAAATTGTGATAATAAAAAAAAATTAGAATGTAAAATAATATAAAAGTAGAAAATATAATATTCTAAAAAAAAATTGTAAATCAACAAAGCAATTCCTCCCAACTTATTTAACCCTAGACGATTTCTATCAAATATTAAAAAACTCATGGTAAGTTTGTGTTAAGAGGTCTTCTGTTTTATTTTTATCTTTTTGTCTTGAAGACTTTGTACTATGCAAGGGATTTATTGTTCTATATTCAAGTCAAATTATTTATGGGGCCATGGAGTCTATATCTCAATCCATCATCTAGGCATTTTTCTTCTACCTCATTTTGGATTTGCCTCACATAACTCCTTCGTATTTGGTTTGAGGAAGTCTTTAAGCAAAAAGGTAATCCTAGTGTAAGTTCATCACTCAGACCAATAAATTGAGAAACTTGTTATCTTTACCTTCAATGGAATTTGTAGTGAACATAATTTATGTAAAGATCTATTTGGACATATTTTGTTGGTAATAAAGACACTTGCTTGGTTTCAACTTTTGGAAAAATAATGCAATAATCAAATGTAGGACATGTCAAGAGAGATGCCATCTCATTGCAAACTATCCAAAAGGAGTTGCTTATAAAATGGGGTATGAGATCATCTCAACAGTTGTGATGTAAGCAAAGAAGGGTTTTAGGAAATTAAACAATGAGACGTAACGATATAGACATAAAATAAAATAAGAATAACTAATATAGTAATATATCAATAAATAATAATTAAATAATAAAGGCACAAGGTACCCTTTGGGTTTTATTTACATTTGCGACCCTCGGTGTAAAATCNNNNATATATATATATATATATATATATATATATATATATATATATATATATATATATATATATATAGTATAAAGTGTGTTTGCTTTAGTTGGTATTAGAGCCTTTTTTGAGTGGGAAACATTTAATTGTCATACTAGTCATACCACAACAATTGTTGTATGTCCTTTGTTTGTCATTATACCAAACTGTCTTTTGTTTGTCATACCTTCAACAATCATAAAATGCATAAAATACTAAATAAAAAACACATGGAATCAAGAAAGGAAAAAATGGCAACGAATGATGAAATAAATAAAGAATTACATAGCCACAAGGAAGACAAAATATAGTCTTGATGGCAATGACAAACAAGGAGATTTAAAGGAAACGTTGACTGGGTTATTTTGTTTATGTATGCGGTCGGGTATATAAACATATTTAAACCTTTTGCAACATTTACTTTTGTAAAATTATGGGTGCTCCTTGTGTCTATACATATGGTGCCATTCTCCTTTTTCATGTGCCCTTTTAGTTTCAAACTATCCTCAAGACATATGAAGTGAGGATAGAGAAAGAAAAGTTATCAAAGAAAGAAAAAACCCTCAAAGCGTCAAAGAAGACAAAGAACAAAGAGCATGAATCAAGTGGTAGCTTTGACAATGAATCAGATGCATAGGAAGCACATTTTGTGACTAATCTCAAAATAGGATTTGGCAAATACAAAGGTAAGTTGTCGTATAAATGCTTTAATTGTGAAAAAATATGACATTTTGCTACTAAGTGTCCATATGCGAAAAATGAAAGTAGCGATAATAAAGATCATAACATTAAGAAAGAGAGTAAACCACATCAAAAGGGTGAGCGTGAAAATAAGAAAAACTTTCATAAGCAAAAGAAAAGTCTTTACTCTAAATAGAAAAGTGGCTCATCTGAAGAGAATGGTGAAAGTATCTCTGATAGTGAAAGAGAAGAAACTCTTTTCATGGCCATAGAAACAAAGATTGATGCAACATTTGTCCATGATTGGCAGCCTACTATTTGTGACATCATCAAGGGTGGACATTATGGAAGAAGTAGGATTGGTTGCACGATTTCAAGTTGCATCAAAAGAAACTCGTGCAAGCAATGGAAATAATATTCAAATATCTAAAGGGCACCTTGAGCTTCACTTTTGGTACTCAAGAGGTGAAGATTTTACTCTAACAACATATATGGATGAGGATTGGGTGGGCAATGTTGATGATAATAAAAATACAAGCTTAGGGGGAGCTTCCCTTTGCCATTGATGTCAAAGGGGGAGAATTATTTTTATCCCTGGTGGACTGTGTTTCGTTGCAAGATTGTCATCAAAGACAAAGGGCGAAATTGTTGGCATTATTGTCGTTGATGTCAAAGGATTAATGTCGTCATTAATGTCATATCACGACATAACAATACACAACATTTCAAAGATTGGATTATGTATATAGGTTTACAAGTATATTGGAAAATGGGTGCTTGCGAAATAGTAAAAAGTGAAATGGGGATTTCAAACCCATGGTTTGGGGTATTTTCCCATGGTATTAGGAATTAATTATTTAATTAATGGACATGTCCCTTCATGAAAGGTTATGAAAAAATATAAAAAGAGAGTGTTGAGAGAAACTGTGTGTGAGAAAAATGGATGAGCAAAGAAGATTGAATATCATTAAAAAAGATCAAATATGAGCCCCTCTACCACCACAGACATCGTTGAACCTGAACTCGTAGAATGAGTGCNAAAACCGCCTCTTATAGAAACGTCACGACCAATGAAATGGGTGAACACGGAGCCTGACGACCAACCTTCAGACCGTCGTCGCACCTTAGAGATACCCTGCTACAAGAGGAACAAAGCTTCGGGAGAAGAATCGGAATAGAAGCTGAATCGTCGCATCCAAAGGCATCTTGGAATTCGGTACCAGGCAAATGTATCCCTCAAGCGCCAACAACACCAAAATATGTGATAAAATCGTCCAGGGTAGGAGAACACACCCAATTCATGAGGGATCATGCATTGATCGGGAGATTTCTAGGGATCTGGCCATCCGAAAGAGACCTCACGAAATGGATTAAACACTAGTGGAACCCGAAAGGTGATTATGAGTTGCAACTATGCTCAAAAGGCTTCTTTACAATCATTTTCTATAACTTGGAGGACAAAGCCAGAGTTTTTGAAAATGGTCTTTACTTCTACAACTCGGCTGGGTTGTATCTAAGGTTTTGGACAGATCGTTTTTGCCCAGAAAAGGAAGACTTGCTTGCGCCCTAGTTTGGATCCGCCTATACTCTCTTCCCCGAGAATTCTGGCTTGAAAAAATTCTAATGGGTATTGGAAACACACTAGGAAGGTATGTCAAATCCTCAGAAGCTACAAAGTAGAGAAAATACACTTCCTATGCACGGATATGCGTTTATATGAACATCTCAAAAGCCCTACCAGGCTCCGTAGCCATAGAGTATCAAGATGAAGAATGGACTTAGACCATAGATTATGAACACATTCCCTTCAGATGCCGAAAATGTCATGAACACGAGCACCTCTTCAAAGATTTCCCCCTCAACGCACCAACCTGATCAACAACAGAGGAGAAACATAAAGATGGCTTTACTCAAGTGTAGGGACGTAGAAAACAACCCCCGAAAAAAACCACCTAGACGGGAATCAGGAAGATCCCCACCAACAATTCCTTCGAAGCACTTAGCAATCTTCTGGAAGCAGAGGAAGTTGAAAACCCCCACATCACTTTAGATCCAGGCAAAGGCAAGGGAAAAGAAAAACAAACTTAGGATCCAGTCTTGGAGAAAATCTCCAACCATGATCCCCAAGCTCAACTATTCCCAGGCAAAGACCCAGAAGAAGATGGTGGAGATCCACTATGTAGATTGATGAAAGGGAACTCGAGGACATCGGCCTAGACAAACTAGAGGAAGCCCTCAACAGAAAGGAACTACAATCCATTACAATGGAGCAACTCAAAAAGGTGCACAAAATTTTTATTGACTCCATAGCGGGAGCCACCTCCTACTTAGGCATACATCTGGAGCAGGATCCAGACCCTCAGCGGAACCAGAAGGAGGGTAAGCAACTTGGATGCAAAATGGCCCATTAACTAATCAAAGAGGTAGGCAATTTTATGATTAACTCAGGACAAGTGCAACACCTCACTGAAGGTTCTTTCTCCTCTCCTCGCAATTAAATATGATGAAGATCATAACATGGAATATCATAGGCCTCAATGGAAGATACAAACAAATGATTCTTTGAAATTGTATCAAAGCAGAAAACTCAAACATCCTTTTACTCCAGGAGATCAAATGTGTCAGTGATATATAGAATAAATATTCAGAAGATGTTGGAGGCACTGTAACTTCACTTACACAGACTCCAAAGGGGTGGCAGGAGGTTTAGCTATCCTATGGAACCCTACCAAAATCATCCTGGAACTGGCTTTTTCAATGAAAGGTACACTCACAACACATTACCGAGCTATAGGTTCAACCAAATAAGGAGTCATCACCAATGCTTATGGACCTTAGCTCACTCAAGAGCAAGATTACTTCCTGGACAACGTAGATTACATAAACACACGAAAAAGACAAGAAAGATGGATACTGGGGGGGGGGATTTCAACATGATCCTCACCCTAGAGGAAAAAAGTGGTGGCCTAAAACGCCTTGACCAAGACAACACCAAATTCAACCACCTCATAGATAGTCTCAATCTAATTGATATTGAAACCATAAATGGTTCCTTCACCTGGACCAACAAGCGAGCGAGGGTTCAACACATTGCCAATAGACTGAATCACTTTATAATTTCGAAAAATCAATTGCTTGAAGGCCCACTTATTGAAGTCAACATCCTTCCAAGAACAGGCTTCGATCATTGGCCAGTATAGATGTGGATAGACACAATAACCACTCCAAAATATAAACCATTTCACTTTGAGAAATTTTGGCTAGCTCACCCAGACTTCCAGGAGCTTTCCCGCACCTGGTGGGCCCAAGCGGAAATCGAGCATGGCACTTGGTTGTACAAATTCCAACAACGTCTAAAAAACTTCAAGAAACAACTTCAGGAATGGAACAAGAATGTCTTTGGCGATATCTTCCTAGCACAGAAATCCCTTGAACAAAGACTTGGGGACATTCAACAAGAGTTCATTGTCTCTGACTATTCGAACGCCTTGCAATAGGAGAAAACAACCCCGAAGAAACAACTTTAAGATCATCATAAGCAGGAGGAGATCCTTTGGAAGAAAAATTCCTGAGTACAGTGGTTAAAATAAGGGGAAAAAAATACCAAATTTTTCCATCGCTCCATGATACATAGACACTACATCAATCGTATTACAAAACTAGAGGACTCACAGGGCAACATACTTCTCGACCATGCAGATATTGAAGAAGAGTTAGTTACCTACTACAAAGAGCTTATCTCAAAACCCCTAGTTTATAGAACACCTGCCATCTGCAAGGTCACAATACATATTCTGACCCTCATCACCCCAGAACAAAATAACGGTTTAATGAGACCAATCTCGCAGGAGGAAGTTCGGGATATCAAGGAAATGCCCCCTGGCAAAGCCCCCGGGTCGAATGATTTCACTATTGATTTCTTCCACCTCTACTAGCCGATGATTAGAGAAGAGGTCTGACAACTTGTGGAGGAATCCAAAACTTCTAGACAGGTGCTTTTGGCCCTCAATGCCACTTTCCTCACCTTGATCTCGAAAGAGAAGTGTCACCAACCCAAAGCAATTTTGGCCGATAACGCTCTGCAATGTCATATAAAAGATAATCACAAAGGTAATTTCCCTCAGGTTCAAACACATCCTTCCTTTCATCATCTCCAAGGATCAGTTAGGATATGTTAAGGGGTGACACGTCATGGACAGTGTCATCTTGGTTCATGAAGTGATTCATTTTGTCAATTCCACACACACCCAAGGTATGCTTTCAAAACTTGACCTTTCTAAGGATTTTGATAAACTTAGCTGACAGTATATGCATTCTCTTCTCTTAGCCTTTGGTTTCAATGAAGATTAGATAGCCTGGATCATGAAACTCACCTCTTCAACTTTCTTTTCCATACTAGTAAATGGTGTTCCCTCAAGGCCTTTTTCTCCCTCTCTAGGCATCCGATAAGGGGACCCACTCTCCCCTTTCCTCTTTTTCATTATGGCTGAAGGGTTAGGATGCCACTTATCAGCCTTGATCTCTAATGGGGGTACTCCCTTGCTAGTACGTTCACAATTAAGGAAGCCTATCAACTTTAGGAGAATTTTCACCAGCAGACGAAAGATCACATTTGGCACATAATCTGGAAAACCAAACTCTGGCCAAAGGTTTCCACCTATCTCTGGCTCTTGATCTAGAACCGACTCCTAACTTGGGATAACCTCAAAAAGCGAGGTTTCATTGGACCCTCAATTTGTCACTTATGCCAACAACATGAATAAATAATGGAGCACATCTTTAATCAATGCCCCAACAATAATATGATCTGGGATCAAGCTGCAGTTATCATGAGGCAAACCAAAAGAGACAGAACAAGTGTCATCAACACTATCATAAATTGGGGCCCGTGAGATTTCAAAAACCCACTCCTAAACAAGATCTGGTAACTCCTACCAAGTTTCATAGTATGACAGCTCTGGAAAGAAAGAAACCGACGCATCTTCCACTCCCAGATCTCCACTCCCTCCACAACCTAGACCTGGATTGTAGGGAGCATTTGGGAAACTATTCAAATTCAATCCTGGACCCTAGAAGACATTCCCAATGAACCACTAGAATCCCTCATCTTCTCTTCTCGGCAGAAGATAACGTCCAAGGCTCTCTCTCTTTCTCTACTCCCCCAACCCCCGTCGCTCGTAGCCCCTCTAGATGGAGTTGTCCTTCTCCAAGATTCTGGAAGTTGAACTTTGATGGAGCCTCTAAAGACAATCCTGGACCAACAGGTTTTGGCGTAGTTATAAGAGACAACACAGAGGAAATTAAGCACCTCAGAGTGGGTTCTCTAGGGCATGACATGAACAAATCAATAGAACTTTGGGTTCTCATCAGGGGAATTCAACTAGCCTCAGAGCTCAACCTATAACCCCTAATCATTGAAGGATATTCAAAAGTAATTATCACACTGGTAACCAAAATCATCAATGGCACAGATCCAGAGAAAATCACTCCCAGCTGGCGCCTCTTGGTCCCTCTCTCTCTTCTACAAGATTTCTTACATCCTACCCTCATGCTCGTTACTTCACAAATACAACGTGAGGCCAACAAAGTAGCCTACAAACTAGCTAATGAGGGAGTTACAACCCAAGCCGAAATCCTTATTCTCAACCCCCAAAATCACCCGAACTCATAGTTGGTAAAACAATGCCAAGAGCTCTCTCTTCAAGATTTCCTTCCCCTGGATGGGGTGACACCTGGCGACTGCATGTCGCATGGAGAGTTGGCAACAAGGGCAGTTAAAGCCCGTCTTCACCAACATCATCAGATCACTCGAAATGCCTAACATTTACTCTGGCCAGAGCCTAGTGCTTCGGGACAATTCATCAACTCTAATGGTGCTTCAAGTTTGGTTTATTGGTACTGGTACGATGCCTCCTGCCCACAACACTTCGACATTCATGGATTCCTTAGCCATCACCTCACTCATCATCACACAAACATTTCCCTGTTTCTTCCCTTATCTCCAATTTTCGTCCTCAGTCTCTCATTCTCCCTTGGCTGTTAAGCTTTAGATTTCCCAGGCCTCTGTAATTTTCCTTATATCCATCCCATGCATTTCTGGACTTTCCACTATGAATTCTCCCCCCCACAGGCTTAGTTTCTCCATGCCTTGGGAGAGAGGAAATCCCAAGTGCGAGCTGACCTACTTCAATCAAGTAGGAAGGCATTGATGCACTAGACTTGCTACTCTCTCTCCCTTTCCAGGAAGCAACCCAACCTATTCTCCCTACATTGATCAAAACTGGGGCATGGATGCCTAGGCAGAGTTTCGCTCGCCTATTCTAGCGCCTGCTTCTGGAGAATGCATAGTGGAGGAGGATATTCCTCCTCACTGGGAGGAGATTCCTCATAATTTGCAGGAAATTGATGGTGAACAAATGAAACAAGCAAGTATCAAAATCCCCTTGAATTCTCGGGAGCTGGTCATGACAGGTTGTCTGGTAGAGGAGGAACTTCCTCCTTTGATGCCAGATTGTTGCAAGAAATCCAATGAGGCCAATGCGAAAGGTCCAGGGATCCAATGGGGTGAATTCTAGAATGAGGAGGAAAGTCACGACCCACCCAGTAGGGATTTACACACAAAGGTGCCAAGGCAACCAGCTTTGGACAACCACGACCCACCCAGATCTTGCAGGCTCACGGAGGAACATTTGGCCCTCATTTTCAATATGAGGAGGGACCTCGCCAAGAAGCTGCAAAAACATAACATCCTTATCAAGCGCATGGATCTTTTGTTTGATTCCTTATCAAGCGATCTTGCGAAGAGCCGTTGTCTGACTTGCTTCCAGCCATATGCCTTCAAAGTTCGCCAAGAAGAGAGCTTGGGTTCACCTCATGTCTAGATTTTGTACTGATAATTTTCTAGTCTTAGTTGTTATGTTTTTTGATGCCATGAAACTCTGGTGCACTAGTTGGTCAATGAACAATGCCAACTTCTTATTCTGGTTTCCATGCATGTGGCAAGCTATTATGGTTTTAGATATGTGTCACTTTCTCGTCTATGCACAGTGCTAGCCACCTGTTCTAGTTTCCACACCCATGGAAGAATAGGTGGCAAGTCTTGATGTACTCTCAGACATGTGTCACTTTTCGATGGCATAAGGTAATACAATAATTTTTTATTTACAAAAAAAAAATATCACACCAAAATGGAAGAATTGTGAAATCGGTTTCCGGTTATCTTGACATTTTCGCGATAACTTTTTTTAAGGATGTTTTAGACCTTGAAATTTTGAAGAGATAGAGGATAGATCTTGGTGTACATGTGGTAAAGGCATAAGATGTTGGCATGTGTATATGTAGAGTGTGCTTGTCATTGATGGAAAGATCAGAGTGTGCATTGATGGCAAAACAGGAACAAAGATCAAAGCTCAATGAAGAAGCAAACAATATGCAGAGATCAAATCTCAGGAGAGATAGTGTTTTGAGATGCGCAGACGAGATCCCATACATTAAGGCTCGTAGAAGGATCAAAGGTCGTGGCTTGCAGAAGGATCAATGGTAAGCTCAGGTGAAGAAGAAAACATTGTGCAATCCAAGATCAGAGAGGAATAGCGCAGAGTTGCACCCAGAGCGCAAGTGTGCGCCAGGGCCGAGGTTAATTCCATTACCAATGCTCAAGAGAGACAATGTTCTCAGAAATGCAGACGAGACCCAAAATCATAAGGACTCGCAGAACCTTTGACTCTTAGAAATTATTCCAAGTCGGGAGGATGCGTAAGCTCAGGAGGAGGAGCGATAGTGGTCATCGGATCAATATCCAGAGAGGAGGAGCACACAAAAAGATCGACCCGTCGATTTGAGAACATGATCAATGAACAACGATTAGTTTGGGTCTAAATATGTGAAGAGTTTACACTCAGGACATTTTGAGATTTGAAATCTCTGAAATGCGAAGTTCTGTCAGTCGTCGAATCAATTTTGAGTGGAAGGACAGGATAAGCTAGCAAAGTTGCATCATAGAAAGTGTTGGCGACGGAAGTCACTCCTGGATTGCAGCAGGAGCAGAGCCCGACGCCCATCAGTTTATGTCATGATTTGTGTATAAAAGAGGTGATCAAATGGAAGTAAACTCAAAACGATATTGCTCTAACTCCGAAACTAGGCCAGGCATGCATGGGCAAGTGAGGTCTTAGATAAACTTCAGACAGTGAGTTGTAGTAAGGGCGAGTAGGGGGAAGACTTGTATAAGAGAACTACAAAGGTTTGTCGTAAACATCAGGTTTCTAACAGACTGTAGGAGAAAACATTTAAACGCAAGATCTTCTTACATTCAAATGCAGAAAACCGAAGAATACAACAATGCAACAATAAATCCTTTATCATAACATAATTGCAATAATTCATGTGAATCAATCAATCATGAACTCCCCCAATATGAGATGAAAACTAGATGGGGTAGGAAAACTGTTTGTCATTAAACAAGAAATCTTACATACAGATGCATAACCAGAGAACTAGAGTCTCTGTTAAAACTTTACAATCAGGAGCTCCGCTCTACCATCGATACCTTGAAAAATATCAAAACTAAGTATATATACTCAAAAACTTTTCCCAACAGAGGCCTACTAGACTTTCAGGATGAGGAGTCTCTTCAATCAAATCTGGCCTGCACTCCTCTGTCATACGCCACCTTAATTCTGCATGGCTCGCACCAGGGGGTAGCTGAGCCCTTAAATGATGAATTAGCGTGCGTAGGCTTCCCTGGAAAGAACCAGTACAAAGGACCATCTTGGGTAGACTTTCAGTCGGGAAATCCATACCTTGCAATTAATGCGTGAGGCGAGGTTTCAACCACCCTCTCTCTTCTTCATTCATTTCAGGCAGGTCTTGGGATTTAGATCACGTCGAACCAACATCTGGAGAACACAATGCCCTCCTTCTGAAACTCAACTCGGTGCTTTTGGCCCCTTCTGTATAGCCCTTTCTACTCCCTCAAGCGACCACAGACCGTGACCCTACGCCTATCTTCCAGAGTGCTTTCGGCGTTTTGGGGTTCGTGGATAGGAAGGAGTAGGTATTTTCTCTTCAAAGTCGCGATGGGCAAAATACCGGGAGGGCCTAACTGTCGCCACGCGTCCCCCCACTGATCTGACGGTTCTGAACTAATTCGGTAATACTGTGGGCCCGGGTCTGAGGTGTATTCAACGCTTCGGGCTTCGAGGATATGAAAGAGCTGCTACTTGCACTTCGAAATCGTGATGGGCGAAAAGGCGAGGAACCTATTCGCGTGCCATGTGTTCCTCCAAGGTGAATGGCTAAGATCGCTCTCGGCGCTTTGGGGACCCATCTTGCCAATTGGTAAACATTAGCACCCCTCCTTCAGGCTTGCTCCTTTGTGACCAGGCACCAAAACCATGGACCCGATTCTAGGCACTTTCGACGTTTCGGGATTCGAGATGTGAAATGACGAGGAGCGCTTACCCCTCGAACTCCCGAATGCCGACATGGAATGGATGTGCGTCGTGTGTCCTTAAGATAAACGGTCGAGGTAGCATTCTTTATTTTAAAGGAGGCTGCTTTAATTTCCAGGCTCGCTTGACGTGACCTGGTGCTAGGACTGTGGGCTCGGCTCCGAAGGTGCCCTCGACATTTTTTCGATCGGTAATTTCGGTTGTAATGAATGGGAGGTCCCTTATCTCCCGAAACACTGATCCCCGCAACGCTAACTGGATGCCACCTGTCTTAACTGGATCAGATGACCCAGATCTGTCTTGAACTATGGGTGCTCCCTTTTGTGCTAAATCCCGGGGAGCTTGGCAGCCCCGAAATCCTGATGACCATCGATAAGCTTTATAGGAGGATCTCGGCTACTGACAACAAAACTTCGCCCGCTCGCTTGACTTGTAACCCAAAAAGAGATCCTCCCGCTCTACGCTTAGGTGCTTACCGTGCAACCTTGCGACCTAGGTACTTTTGTGCCCAAGACAAAAATTGTTGCTAACAGAAAGATCGAGCCTTCGATCCAAGATCCTGATTGAACGAACACCATTCATTTCAGATGTAGAGATGCGGGGAGATTACGCTCCTGAAAGTTTGAGATTTGAAATCTCTGGAATGCGAAGTTTCGTCATCCGTCAGATCTGGAGATCAGACAATGACTGTTAGATCAGGGAGATCTACATCAACAAATCTCATCCTCAAGGACATGTGGCAGACCACGTCAGCAAGGAAACATGGTGAAATAAGACAATGACAAGTTTCAAGTTGATTCAACATTTCAGGTATATGTAAATCACAAATCCGAGTGACACGTGGCAACTGCTTGTCTCGTGATGCGTCATCAAGTGACATAAGTGTTACGTCACTCCAGGAGTTTTACTTCGGGATTTTTACCACCAGTACTCGCGCAAAGACCCGAAGTCTCGAATGTCGAAGACCCAAAGTGGATACGAGTCGTCTAATCTGAAGATCACTTTGGGTGTATTATCGATCATTGATCGAGTAGCAGGATATGTGTCAACGGATCGTGAAATCCGGGTGAAACTTCTCTAGGAAAATGCGAAGGAGAAAGGTTTGAGATTGTCGAAGTGCCGAAGTCCCAAAGTGAACGAGGATCATTGATTTGAGGAGGACACATGGCATAAATATGTGGACTCCGGCTAAAAGCGTTCTGAGCAAGCGGAGGTTGAGAATTGAAATCTCTGAAGTCCATAGACCCGAAGGACATCTTGATCGTTGATTAGAGAGGGACATGCATAATTGGATTGTGGACTCCAGGTGAAATGCTCTGGGAGCAAGCGAAGTTTGAGAATCGAAAATCCCGAAGCCCGAAAGGCGAAATCAATCTCGTCTGTTGGTTTGGAGGGACACGTATCATCTGATCGTTGAGACCAAGGATTGCACATGGACAAAGAAAAGAAGACAGAGCCATCGATTGAAGAGGACAAATGTTAGCATATCTTCCATTCCGGAAGATATCCAGTCAACAACAACAGGGTTTGAGAGTTGAAACTCCCAGATCCTGGACCCCGAAGGGAACCTTAGTCGTTGATGGAGGAAGGAGAGATCTGGTCCACAGACGTGAGAGGAAAGATATGAACCGTTCATTCAAGAGCACCGTCAAGATCGTGAGATCGATAGTCATGTTCCATTGCGGGGCTAGAACATGCTAGGGCCTTAATTTTTCATGAGTGGGCCGCAATTGAAACCATGGTTTTGGAGAAAGGATGCATGGAGGCTTTTAATGAATTGCGGGGTGAAAAGCGGGTTACCCTCAAACTGCTTATGGACATGCCCGCAATCTCGTGGTCACATGAAGCTCATAGCCCAAGGTCATATCGTGAAATGGAGCCAACGCTCACTAGACATAAATCGGGAAGCGCCTTTTGAACAAGTGCTTGGTCACCATCAGTGGTCACGTGAACGAAGGGGGTAGAAGCCAAAGAAGCCATAGTTGACTAGCTGTAATTGACAGAGAATACGAAGAGTCTTGACTTCCAGAGAAGCTAAGGAATCTCAGCATAACGACCACTAATGATGAAATCACAGGGAACAAAACCATGAGAGAAGATGAATTGTTGTCATGATGATCAGGAGATGACACAACGTGAGAAAAGCATGCCGATCAAGGAAGTGAAGTAATTTTGTTGTGGAGCTATGCAGGAGTGAGGAAGAGCTGCAGTGAACAACCTGTAGGGAAGAACAATGACGCACTGAGGAGTATGCAGTGGCATAGCGCATGAAGTATGCAGAAGGTGCACAGAGAGTATAAAAACGAAGAACAAAGAAGAGATGGGTGCTTCTGTTGAGTGTGATTCATGCAGGTAGAAGCATGCGGTGTGCAGGAGCTGAAGCACAGAAGAAGTAAGGAACATAAATACATATCTGAGAGAAGAACAAAAAGTGCAACAGATGGGAGGAGAGAGACACAGATGCAGGCAGAGCAGAGCAGTGTAGCAGAACAATGATGAGACTGGTAAGCCATATATAAATGTTGTATCACTTTGATAAAGTTGTAAAAAGAAAAGATTTATATTTTAGGGTGGTAGGGAGGTGCTTGGGAGGATTGGTGTCCTCGGAGTTTAAAGTGGGTGCTTAAACACAGGGAATTGTAGCTTCCATCTGGTTGCAGCCAGAAAAACTAGGGTGGCATGGTGGTGCAAGGGAGAACTGTTGTTTTTTGTTATACAGGTTGGTGCCTGTGTGTCTGGAAGTTGGTGCTTCCATCCAGTTGGTGCTAGAGCACTTAGGGAGTTGGTGCTTCCTTCTAGTGGGTGCTAGAGAAACTAGGGAGTTGGTGCTTCCTTCTAGTGGGTGCTAGAGAAACTAGAGAGTTGGTGCTCTCAGCAAGTTACAACTTGCAGGATAGAAGTGGTAGCCTCACAATGAGTTGGTGCTCATAAGAATGATAATGTACAAAAAATAAAGATTACTTATCATATCAAGAAGAAGAGGTTTTTCCCTTTATGGGTTTCCTCAGGAAATATCTGTCTCTATATATTTCATGTGTGTGATTGATATTGAATATTCTATTGCTTACCTCCCTACATTATTGTGATTGTCATTGAGTGCTTTGTAAAGAGCTTAAAATAAGCATAATTGTTTAAGCACGGTAAAAACTAATTCACCCCCCCCCTCTTAGTTGTCCAACAATTGGTATCAGAGCGAGTTCCCTTTATTTAAGGGTAGATCCTAGAGCTTAAACATGACTAGCCATGGAGGAACTTCAACCAATAATGCCCCCCTGTTCAATGGAACTAACTTTGGCTTCTAGAAAGTTAGGATGAGAACCTACATAATGGCTTTAGGTGCAGATGTCTGGGATGTGGTAGAGACTGGTTATGTAAAGCCGGTTGTACTAGCTTCTAAGGATGAAAAACTAGAATTCAGCTTCAACGCTAAGGCTATGAATGCTATTCTGAGTAGGCTTGCAGAAGCATAACTTGTAAAAGTTATGCACTTAGAATCTACCAAAGCAATGTGGGACATACTCATTAGCAGTTATGAAGGTAATGAAAAGGTAAAGGATGCCAAGCTTCAAACCTACAGATTACAGTTTGAACAATTAAATATGAATGAGGATGAGACCGTTAATAAATTTTTCTTAAGAGTTGAGGAGCTTGTGAATTCCATGAAAGGTATTGGTGAGAAGATTGAAGACGTATTATTAGTTCAGAAGATTTGAATCTCTCTGCCTGATAGATTCAATCCAAAAGTTTTTGCAATAGAAGAACTGAATGATCTTAATACTCTGTCTATTGATCAACTCCTAGGAACTCTAACTGCTTATGAAATGAGGATTAGTAAAGATAAATCTACCACTAGAGAAGCATCATTTAAAGAAAACAAGAATGAGGTTTCTGAGCCTGATGAAATTGAAGAAAAAATTGTGAGAAGACTAAAGAAAGGATCAGGCAAGTACCAAGGCAAGTTTCCCTTCAAATGCTTTAACTGTGGAAAGATAGGTCACTTTGCATCTAAGTGTCCACACAAGAAGAAGGACCAGAACTCTGAACGAGGAGAGAAGTACAAATCCAAGAGATTTGGTAAAAATAAAATTTTATGTGTAAACAATGATGACTCTTCAAAAGACACAAATAGTGACTCTTCTTGTGAAGATAAGGTTAATAAATTTGTGCTTATGGACAAAGAGGATTATGATAATGAAATAATAGGAAGTAATGTCAATATTGAAGAAGTTGTGGTTGACTTGGAAGGAGAGATGATTAGTGCTTTAGAAGAGATTGACAAACTCATACTTAAGAAGATAAAACAAAAACAATTGTTGATACAGTTCAAGAAAGGCAGTAAAAAACCTGACGAAGACTTTGCCCTGCTAAAAGTGGAATTACAAGAGGCAAATCAAATCGAAGACATTTGAAACAACAATTATCAAGAAAGAAGGCAAGATGTAAATCTTTGGAAGAAGAAGTAGTGAAAACTAGGAAAGAGTTGGAGGAGTTTCAAGCCTTGTATCATCATAATCTGTCAAGTATCAAAGCCTTAGAAGGATTAGCCACGATTCTGAATCATCAAAGGAATCCAAAGTTGAAAACTGGTTTGGGTTATGAAGAGGGATCAAGTAGTGGTAAGCGAAGTAACAAAGAACCCATCAAGTTTGTCAAATCTACAACCAATGACAACATCAAACCTTTAGAAACAAAGGAAGATAATCAACCATCAAGGATGAGTAAAGAAAAAGGTGCCAGAACCGAATCTTTAGAACAAAGAAATAATACACCCTCTGCTCAAGGAAATCATCAGCATGGAAGAAATCGACTTGCACAAAGAACACAACCATTTTCCAGGTACAAAGACTTTTTCTATGGATATTGTTTCTACTATTCTAACTTTGGCCACAAAGCTGTAAATTGTTCCTTAAGATTTAGACATGAGCAATCAAGACTCCCAAGGAATAAATATTTTCCACAACAGACAATGAGACAACCAAGTAACAAACAATCACAGATTGCAAATTGTCAAATTAAGTTTAGAGATATGCAACTGAGGAGGTCAAGAAATAATAAATAGTCAATGAGTAGACAACGTTGCAACAATGACTTTGACCTATTGAAAAATGATATTGAATGTTATAACTGTCATAACTTCGGCCACAAAGCTGCAAACTTCCATCTGAAGAATTACAAAGTAGATCCAAGGATAAAGCTCTTAGCTAGAAAGGCTAGCACATGGAAAATGAAAGATAGTGAAAAATGTGGTCCAGTACTTCCAACTCAAAAACAAAAGGACTCCTGGAATATAGATAGTGGATGTTCCAAGAACATGACCAGAGAAATGTGATCCTTGAAAATGATGAACCAGGTAAAATCAAGGGTAAAGGGATGGTGAGTTTGAGTAATGGTAAAGGATATTCCCAGGATGTTCTGCTTGTAGATGGTCTGAAACATAATTTGCTCAGTATAAGTCAAATGTGTGACAGAGGTTGTGAAGAGGTGTTCACGTCCAAATATTGTAAGGTAAAAAATGTAAACTCGGGACAAGTGGTGGCTAAAGGCATAAGGACAGATAATGATGTTGATATTGAATCCTCCCATGCAAGAAAAGAAGAAGTAGAAGAAGAATCATGTTATAAACCAGAAGCAAAAGTTGTGAAGGTTGAGAAGTCAAACACCCAAATCAAGTTCTTGAATAGCTCCATGACCCTGGATGAGATCTTGGATAGTCAGAGATCACCAAATGACAAATCCTGTCTTGGATACAACAAGGAATAAATCAATACTCCTAAGAAGTCTAACACAGGTCCTTCATTTTAAAAAAGGGAAAGCGGGTATGAGAGTGTTTGTAATGGTTTTTTCTTGTGATGAATATGATCATAAAAACCTTGGATTGTAGGCATCATGGGAGAAAAATGAAGTTAATGTAATAGAAGATCAGAGAAGCGTGACAGGGGGAGTCATTCGGTTATGAAAAGAAAAGGTTGATGTAGTATTCCTAGTGAGAGAGGTGAGCAATATTGAGTATGCTACAGAGGACACAGCTGAAGCTAAAGATGAACAGGTCCAAGAATCAAAAGGAGAAGACTCTGAGTTAGATACAAATACTCTACATGACTCAAATAAGAGAATCCATCCTGTCAGAAGGAGTATGTATTGGTTGAATATCTGATACCTTCGACAAGTACTGCAATAGCTCAGGGGGAGCATGTTTTCTTTGACATTGATGTTGAAGGGGGAGAAAAGGTGTGGTCTGGATGCTATAGTTGGAGAATAGCGCAACCTTTTAGGGTTTCCATCAATGCCAAAGGGGAAGATTGTTGGCACGTGTACACGCAGAGTGTGCTTGTCATTGCTGGGAAGATCAGAGTGTGCATTGATGGAAAAACAGGAACATAGATCAAAGCTTAGTCAAGAAGCAAATAGTATGCAAAGATCAAATCTCAGGAGAGATAGCGTTCTGAGATGCACAAACGAGATCCCATACATCAAGGCTCATAGAAGGATCAAAGGTCGTGGCTCGCAGAAGGATCAAATGTAAGCTCAGGTGAAGAAGAAAACTGTGCGCAATCCAAGCTCAGAGAGGAATAGCGCAGAGTTGCACACAGAGTGAAAGTGTGCGCTAGGGCCGAGGTTAATTCCATTACCAACGTTCAGGAGAGATAGCGTTCTCAGAAACGCATACGAGACCCAAAGTCATCAGGACTTGTAGAACCTTTGACACATAGAAGTTCTTCCAAGTCGGGAGGATGCATAAGATTAGGAGGAGGAGCGACAGTGGTCATCGGATCAGTATCCAGATAAGAGGATCACGCAAAAATATCGAGCCATCGATCTGAGAACATGATTGACAAACAACGATTAGTCCGGGTCTAAAGATGCGATGAGTTTACACTCAGGAAAGTTTGAGATTTGAAATCTCTAAAAGGCGAAGTTTTGTTAGCCGTCGGATCAATTTTGAGTGGAAGGACAGGATAATCTAGCAAAGTTGCATCACAGAAAGATCGAGCCGTTGATCCAAGATCCTGATCGAACGAACAACATTCCCTTCGGATATAGAAATGTGAGGAGGCTACGTTCCTGAAAGTTTGAGATTTGAAATCTCCAGAATGTGAAGTTTCGTCACTCGTCAGATCTGGAGATCAGACAATGATCATTAGATCAGGGAGATCTATGTCAGAAAATCTCGTCCTCAAGGACATGTGGTAGACCACGTCAGAAAGGACACATGGCACAATCAGACAATGACAAGTGTCAAGTTGATTCAACATTTAAGGTATGTGTAAATCACAAATTCGAGTGACATGTGGCAGCTGCTTGTGACATGTCATTGAGTGGCGCAAGAGTTACGTCACTTCAGGAGTTTTGCTTCAGGATTTTTACCACTAGTACTCGCACAAAGACGTGAAGTCCTGAATGTCGAAGACCTGAAGTGGATACGAGTCGTCCGATCTGAAGACCACTTCGGGTGTATTCTCGATCATTGATCGAGTAGCAGGATACGTGTCAATGGATCGTGAACTTTGGGAAAAAAATTCTCCGGGAAAACGTGAAGGAAAAAGGCTTGAGATTTTTGAAGTGCTAAAGTCCCGAAGTAAACGAGGACCATTGATTCGAGGAGGACACATGGTAGGAATCTCTGGACTCCGGCTAAAAACGTTATGAGAAAGCAGAGGTTGAGAATTGAAACCTCCGAAGTCCGGAGACCAGAAGGAGATCTCGAACATTGATCTAAGAGGGACACACGTCGTTGGATTGTGGACTCTGGGTGAAATGCTCCGAGAGCAAGCAGAGTTTGAGAATCGAAACTCCCGAATCCCGAAAGGCGAAATCGATCTCGTCCGTTGGTTTGAAGGGACACATGTCATCTGATCGTTGAGACCAAGGATTGCGCGTGGATAAAGGAAAGAAGAAAAAATCGTCAATTGAAGAGGACATATGTCAGTAGATATTCCATTCCAGAAGATATCCAATCAACAACAACAGGGTTTGAGAGTTGAAACTCCTGGAGCCTGGATCACGAAGGAAAACTCAGCCGTTGATGGAGGAAGGAGATATTTGGTCTATAGACTTGAGAGGAAATATCTGAACTGTCCGTTCAAGAGCACTATCAAGATCGTGATATCGACGTTCATGCTCCATTGCGGGGCCGGAACATTCTAGGGCCTTAATTTTTCATGAGCGGGTTGTAATTGAAACCATGGTTTTGGAGAAAGGATGGGTGGAGGCTTGTAATGAATTGTAGGGCGAAAAATGGGTTTCCCTCAAACTTCTTATGGACGCGCCACAATGTTGTGTTCACATGAAGCTCATATCCCAAGGTCATATCATGAAATGGAGCCAATGCTCACTAGATAGAAATCGGGAAGTGCCTTTTGAATAAGCGCTTGGTCACAGCAAGTGGTCACACGAAGGAAGGGGCTAGAAGCCAAAGAAGCCATAGTTGACTGGCTGTAACTGATAGAGAAGATGAAGAGTCTTGAATGTCAGAGAAGCTAAGTAATCTTAGCATAACGACCACTGATGATGAACTCACAGGGAACAAAAGCACCAGAGAAGATGAAGAGTTGCCATGATGATCATGAGATGACTCGACATGAGAAAAACATGCAGAACAGAGAAGTGAAGTAATTATATTGTGGAGCTATGCAAGAGTGAGGAAGAGATGCAGTGAACAACCTGTAGGGAAGAACAATGACAGAGTGAAGAGTATGCAATGGCATATCGCATGAAGTATGCCGAAGGTGCACAAAGAGTATAAAAATGCAGAACATAGAAGAGATGGGTGCTGTTGTTGAGTGTGATTCATGCGGGTAGAAGCATGCAGTGTGTAGGAGATGAAGCACAGAAGAAGCAAGGAACATAAACACATATACAAGAGAAGAACATAAAGCGCAACAGATGCGAGGAGAGAGACACTGATGCAGGCAGAGCAGAGCAGTGTAGCAGAATAATGATGAGACTGGTAAACCATAGATAAATGTTGTATCACTGTGATAAATTTGTAAAAAGAAAAGATTTATATTTTAGGGTGGTAGGGAGGTGCTTGGGAGGATTGGTGTCCTTAAAGTTTCAAGTGGGTGCTTGAACACAGGGAGTTGTAGCTTCCATCTGGTTGCAGCCAGAAAAACCAGGGTGGCAGGGTGGTGCAAGGGAGAACCATTGTTCTTTGTTATACAGGTCGGTGCCTGTGTGACTGGAAGTTGGTGCTTCCATCCAGTTGGTGCTGGAACACTTAGGGAGTTGGTGCTTCCTTCTAGTGGGTTCTAGAGAAACCAAAAAGTTGGTGCTTCCTTCTAGTGGGTGCTAGAGAAACTAGAGAGTTGGTGCTCTCAACAAGTTGTAGCTTGCAAAACAGAGGTGGTAGCCTCACAATGAGTTGGTTCTCATAAGAATGATAATGTACATAAAATAAAGATTACTTATCATATCAAGAAGAAAAGGTTTTTCCCTTTATGGGTTTCCTCAGGAAATATCTGCCTCTGTATATTTCATATGTGTGATTGATGTTGAATATTCTATTGCTTACCTCACTGCATTATTGTGATTGTCATTGAGTGCTTTGTAAAGATTTAAAATAATCATAATTCTTTAAGCACGGTAACAACCAATTCACCCCCACTCCTCTTAGTTGTCCAACATAAGAGTCAGAACCTTTCACTAAGAAAGGAACAAGGTAACCTTTGGGTCCACAAAATTTTCCCAAGACACGTGGAGTATGTCGCGTGGAATATGCACACCCTTGGGGTTGTAACACTTCACGGTGTTGCAACAACTGGGATTGAAACTCGGTGTTGTAGCAATTGGGATTGCACATGGTGTTGTAAAAACATATTCATGGTGTTGTAGTAACTGGGATTGTGGGATTGTGAACGGTGTTGCAACAATGCCTTCACGATATTGCAGCAACTGGGATTACATCATTTGATGTGTTGCCAATAGGAGTTTCAATGCTTATTTCACCCTACAATTGCTAACTTGAAATTGAAATGTTTTTGGTTGATGTGGATTGCTTGAGTCTAAAGATGATCTTGCATCATAAGTGATCATTTGGAGCATGGCAAATGAGATATTACATCATAATAATTAATAAAAAACAAGATTTCACAGGGATATCTTAAAATCTCTTATATTAAATTGTTTTCCTCAAAACCAACAACCTAGTTTGATCATTACAAGATTTCACAGGGATAGCTTAAAATGTCTTATACTATTTTTTTCCCACTAAACCAACAACCGAGTTTGATCATTACAAGATTTTGAAGGGATAGCTTAAAATCTCTTATACTAAATTGTTTTCCACTAAACCAATGACCAAGTTTGATCATTACTTGTGGGTTCATGTTCTTCATAATTTTCTTTTTGAATTTAATATATAAAATGATAAACTCTATGTCTTAGTTTGGGAGCATGGGTTTTGAATCTATGGGAACCCTAATGACTAATGACCAATGTATATGCAGGTGCTTCAATAGTGTTTTCTGCCATTTGTGTGCCTTCTCCAACACCAAGCCTTATGCCAAAGTGAGAGACCAACCTCCTATGCAATCATGATAGCAAATCAACATGCAAACGACAAGGTTCGTGGACCCGATCAAAGGCTCTTTGGACCTGAACAAAGGCTTGGTAGTTGCTATAAATTGACTTAAACCCAACTTAAGCTAAATAGTTTAACTTAAACCAAAGTGTGAGCTAGCTACTATGCAACTCTCTCTTGTTTTTTTAAATCAATTTGACAAAAAAAAAATATACTAAATAATTGTTACTACTAGATTAAGGAGTAGAGATATAAAAAAAAAACTAACCTAAACTATTCCACAAAGGGTATTATTAAAAATTTCAAATCCAAATTCAAAGAAATATAAAGTATTCATAAAAAAATATTATTATATAAATAAGATCTCACCTAATTACATTAGAATCTCATTCCTTTTGATAAATCAAATTAATAAAATAGTTAAGAAAATAAAATATTGAGTTTATGAAGAGAATTTTCCTTTCATAGTTAAAAAAATTGATAGTTTAACTCATGGTCTTAAAACTTAAGAAAACATTGTGTATGTTATATGTCACAATTCAAATTGTGGCCACTTTGAGACATAATGACATAACCATTAATTCTTGTGAAGGTTTTATGACCAAGGTAAGTGAAAAAGTGGACAATTTTTTTTTTTTAAATTCTTTTCCAAATTTATTAGAAATTTGGGGAGAAGGTAATTTTTACTAGTAATTTGGTGAGAAGGTAACTTTTGACTGATTGGTAAAACTTTGTTTTAATCCATTTTAAGAAGATGTCAATTAAAAAAAAAAAATGTATATTAGGATGAAATTTTGGTTTGGAAAGAAAAAAAACAAATTTACCAAAACCTATTTTATAATCTAAAAAATCAACATTATATTTTAATAATAAAATCTCACTAAAAAATTGTTTTATTAGAAATCTTAATTCGTTCTTAAAACCTCAAAAAAAATTGTGTATGTTGTCCTATGCCATAACTCAAGAACCACTTCAAGACATAACCATTAATTCTTGTGAGGGTTTTATGATCTAAAAGGTCAATGTTGCATTCTAATAATATAGTCTCACCAATATTGGTTGCATGCATATTGTATTGTGGAATATTTAGAAGGTTAAGGTGCAAGTAGAAATGTTAAACACAATTATAACAATAGGAAATTATAACAATAGGGTGTAAGTGGAAAATATCAAATAGATTTGCAAGATAGATTTTGAGTATTGAAGATTAAAGTGAAGTTGCAAGATAGTTGTTAGGTTTTGAGTATTGAAGTGGAACTGTAAAGATAAGTTGTAGACCACCATAAAAAAGACAAAATGTGGTAGAAATGGTCGAGTCACATAAGATAGTTGTAAAAATTTTGAAAAAAATAAAGAAAAATGAAATTGACAAATTGATAATAAAAGTTGAAGTTGAAATAATTAGTAGTATAAATGTTGAAAATATATTATTTTTCTTTATTTTGGAGTGTAATAATTGAGTTGAGAGGATATTTCTACAACTTACTATGAGGTAGATGTGTAATATTGTGCTCAACAAAGATTTGACACACAAAATTTTAAAAATAATAATAAAATAGTAAAACAAAAATATATTTCAATGTCAACATTGTAAAATATTTCAATATCAACCTTAACTAAAAAACCCAAAAATATGTATATATGTATTTCATATTAAAATTAATTGAAAGTAATCCAACACATATCCATCTTAATTTCTGTCTATCAAGTATTAAGAGGGAAACATTTCTCAAGTTTTTCTCTCTCAAGAATATTTTCATCACGAATTTGATCCCTCTAGGAACTTGATAGAACCATAGTTAAAATGGATCTTGTATATATAATGAATACATAAAGTATGATAAGCAAGTTTTATTTCATTGTTTTTATTTTAATTATATAAATTATATGTTAATGGAGGGTTTTTAAAATTAATTAAAGGTCGATAAAAAGATAAAAGGATGACTTGATCCGTTAACATATTTGAACAATTTGTTATCAATTAATCACCATAACATGTGATCATATTTTTTGTGGTTGCGAGTAAAAGCGGGTGGTGTGGGTCGTACTTGATCCAAAAGGAAAACACAAAATATCATTTTCCTAGGGATTAGGGGAGACCACATGCAATCAAGTGGAGGCAGTATCATTACTTCAAGGGTTAATGCATCTTAAGCAACATGGAATATGACAATTCTTAGTGATTAGGGGCTCATCAATGATAACTCATCATACACACTTCAATACAATCCATCAAGAGCCTTCTCTAAGTTAGATCATCATCAAAGCTCAAAGATTGGTTAAAAACTTTGCACAATGTGAATTCTTAAGTATTGAGGCACCTTAATCATACTGCTGACAAGTTTGCAAATGAAGGGGTGTGTTTTCCTTTGGGAACTCTTAGAACAAATGGAGGTAGCCCTTCAATCCAACATCTCCCATGAAACAAGTGTCATTATACAAGCTAAAGATCGGCCACACAAATATTAAGGATATGTAGGAATATACAAAGGTGGGTACACAATCTTATAAGAGACTTTACTACCCAAGTATATCATGTAATACAATGGAAGTGAAAACTTTAACACTAAGGGGACGGGTCTACAATCTCCGTGTGGTATTAATCTCTACCAGGCTAGTGGTTTATTTAAGGATCATCTCCCCCCTACTCATAGTGACCCACAACAAAGTCTAATTGAAGTACATTACCCACATGTGCATCATGTTCTATAATAGAGCATTGAATATATTTGGAGGGACATGCCTCATCTTAGTTTATGGGTGACTCATTGGGAGAATGATTAGTATGTTTTTTAATGTATAGGCGACCATAGAAATATGGAAAAACCCCATTCTTGCTTTGGCCACTGTGTTGTATGTGATTCAAAGCTTCATAGAGGTCTTAGGAGGTGTGAGAGACAAATTGAAGAAGTGCAAGATGCTTCTCTCTGTATACTAGAAGATGGGAAAGAGGAAGGACCAAGAAAGAATAAGTGTTGCAGAAACACAAGCAACATTAAGGAAAATAATGAAGCTGAATCAAACAAAGGCAATGGAAAACCAACAAGGGAAAATTGGAATTGGTTCATAAAACAATTCATAGAAAATTGAAAATGTTTCAAACAAAATTGACAAGTTATAGGCTAGAATTGAAGCAATTGTGAAAGAGAACAAAAATTAAGACAACAAGTCGGTGGTTCATTTGGAGTAGACATTCTAATGAACAATGAGGATGTTACCATCCAATAACTATCAAATAAAACTATGAAACAATCCTTAATCATCCAATTTTCAAAATCTAATAACAATATGAAAGCTCAGTATAAACCTAATCATCTTTAAGCTTTTATCAATACAATGTATTAGATAGTAATTTTGTTAAAATAATTTATATAATTATATACTTATTAGATAGTAATTTTGTTAAAATAATTTATATAATTATATACTTACCAAATATTTTTGATTCAATTTTAATATATATCTAAACATAATTTATTAAAAAATATATCATAATTATTAAAATTATTTATAAATTTTTAACAATCAAACAATGTTGTTTCATTAAATTAATTTCTCTTTAATACTATAAAATATTAAAAATGAAATTCTATCAAATTAATTTATATTACAATTATTCCAAAAATACTCCAATAATAAATAAATGAATGAATTAATAAATAAATTAATATATATATATATATATATATACACCAAACTAAAAATAAAATTAATTACCTTTTATTTATTACTCAACAAAGTTAAAAGTAAATAAACAATCAAACACAATTAGAATTAAAATATGCCTTTTGAAAAAGTGAAAACATGTAACAATTTTTTTATATAAAATACTAATAAATTACAAAATGATAATCATGATAATCATTATTTTATAATTTTAAAATTTGATGATGATGATGATGATGATGATGATGATGATGATGATGATGATGATGATGATGATGATGATGATGATGATGATGATGATGATGATGATGATGATGATGATGATGATGATGATGATGATGATGATGATGAT
>ML777791.1:474464-490002 GCA_009831015.1 Picea engelmannii
TGTGGAATGTGATGCCTCGAGAAATGGAATTGGTGTTGTCCTAATGCAAGAAGGAAGGCCCCTGGCTTTTGAAAGTCGACCACTCAAGGGAAAGGACTTACACAAACCCATTTATGAGAAGGAAATGATGGCAATACTACATGTATTTAAGAAATGGCATCCTTACCTAATAGGTAGGCACTTCAAGGTCAAAACAGATAATGATACTCTTAAATACTTCTTGGAACAAAGACTATCTTCAAAAGAACAACAAAAATGGGTAACCAAGATATTGGATTATGATTTTGAAATCGTCTATAAAAAGGGGAAGAAAAATGTTGTGGCAGATGCACTCTCAAGAAAGGATGAAGACGTTGAGGCCTTTCTCTATGATATCTCAATCATCCAACCCAATTGGATAATAGAAGCAAGGGATGAATGGAAGAATGATGAAAAAGTGTGGACTCTCATTCAAAGGTTGCAATAGGATTCCAGTGCATCAGATACATTTACATGGAAAAATGATTCACTATGGTGCAAAGATCGCTTATATTTATGTAAGAAATCCCAACTCAAACAAAAGGTACTATTGGAATTGCACACCTCTCTAGTAGGAGGGCACTCAATATTTTTGAAAACCTACCGTAGAGTCAATAAGGATTTTTTTGGGATGGCCTTAAAAGTGATGTTCAAAGGTTTGTGGCAGAATGTTTGGTTTGCCAACAAAATAAGGTGGAAACAATTAAGACACCGGTTATTTTACAACCATTATTAATCTAGATGGATATCAATGGCCACCCACCTTTTCCAACTGGCTCAAAACATTTTTCTGACATTTTTGGCAATTTACTATTTTTAACAGTTTTTACTTCCGGGGCCATTTTGAGGGCCTAAATGAAGGTTTTTCAGTATCGAGATCCTCAATGATATTTGAAGGCATAATTGAGCCCCCAAAATGAATCTACTCAACTATACCTTTCCAACGAGCTATCACACACCTAAAATGAAGATCGTATGCAAAAGTTACAACCCCGAGAAGTTGATGTACTAGCTTACCCAAACGGGGCCCACATGACTTTTGGTGCTTCATCTCCTAGGGTTAGGTTTTTGGATGTATAGGGTTTTTGGCATTCTTGCTTATTGTAAAAAGGCCTTCAGAGCCTCATTGTAATCTTCTTCTGGCGAATGCGCACTGCCATCACATCTCTTCTCAGAGATAAGCTGCCACCATTCCAGCAAGCTTGTTTTCGCTGCATTTTACAGTTTCAGCTTATTTCATTATTGAATAGAAAACCGGTTTTACTGTATCTCTGTTATTTTGTGTTAAGAACTTGTTAATAATCTGTATTCATTTCGTTCTGCTCATAAAATCCAGATCAGTGGTATCAGAGCAGTCTTCTCCTTGTCGTCTTAATGCATGTCCCCAACGAGGTCAGAGTACAAAGAGTTGGGTCTCGAGCTTGTTTCTCTTGAGGACAAAAGCTCTCGCACGCCCAAGCGACCTCCCATGGTAGGAGAAAATAAATATGATGAGATAGGAGATCCTTTCAAACTGTTGATTGAGGAAGCCCTCATGCAACAGAGGAACGAGATGATGGATAGTTTCGTGCAAATCATTCAACGACTACCAACAGGCAATGCATCTTCTTCGATTGAAGGTGTCGCCCCCTTCAAGGTACAAATAAACTTCGATATTCCTATATTTGAAGGTAAGATAGATGTAGATGTTGTAGACAAGTGGTTAAATCTACTAGAAGGGTATTTTTCAGTTCATAAATTTTCGAATAGAGAAAAGATTACTTTTGTGCTCCTCAAAGCCATTCCCCATGTCAAAGATTGGTGGAGGAAATTGAGGAAACGTCATTATTTTTAGTGACGACCACCTGGGAATCCTTCAGGGATGCTATTAAGGAACAATACTACCCTATCGGAAGTTATGACGACCTGTATACCAAATGGACCACACTGCAACAAGAAAGAGACCAAGCAGTGCCAGATTTCACAAATATATTCCATACTTTGCGCACCAAGTTGAGTATCAAAGATTCAGAATGACATCTGGTGCTCAAGTATCATGGTGCTCTACATAGATACATCTATACCAAAATGGAATTTATAGACATCTCATCCTTGGGCGTGGCATATCGATATGCCATCAAAATCGAGCAGAAGCTCAAACAAAAGATGCGGCAATTTGGGCCTAGGAACCCCGCACAAAAAAACCCAGGAAAGGGCGGCCCCAACCCACCGAACAAAGGACAGAGAAAAGATGGATAGTATCAAGACAACCAGTACAAGCTGCAAGAAAAGGACACCAGAAAGACAAAGAAAGATACTGGGAGGTGGTGCGACTTCCATAAGAGCCCTTGGCATAACACTGCTGACTGCTGCTCAAAGTATTCATTGGTGGCTGAAGTGAAAGCCTCTGAATCAGATGCAGATTCTGACTCCAAGACAAAACCAGAAAGGGGAAAATGGATCATTGACATAGAACCCAGTGCCACCGTTGCTACCACCAAGCTCCAGCCTGGTGAACCAGACGAGCTAGAAGAAGAAGAGCACCTCTTCCATTCATAGATGTACGTAAAAGGCACTCCGATGCACTTCATCATTGATAGCGGTAGCCAGAAGAACCTCATCTCAGCAAAGGTCATCAAGTGGTTGGCCCTACCAACAACATTGCACCCACAACCCTACACCACTGGATGGCTTCGCCAAGGAAGCGATCTCCACGTCAGCCAACAGTGTCGATTGTCGTACAACATCTAGCCCTTCAAAGATGAGGTATTGTGTGATGTTGCTCCTCTCGAAGTTTGTGATGTTCTTTTGGGCCAACCTTATTTATGGAAACGTCATGCAACATATGAGTCTAGGCCTCGTATTTTTATTATTACTTTGAACATGAAATTGTACAGGATACTTGAGGCAGTCCCACCTAGTGCTATTTCCTTGATCTTTGCTAAGCAATGCAGGAAGGTCATCTCTTAGACGGGGAAGTTTGTCTTCTTCGTGATTCTCTTTGAGAATAAGCGAAAGATCATAGCCACATCCACGATCTCTGCAGCTAACCTCTCCACACAGCAGAAGCAAGTAGATAATGTCGCGGAAGAATACTCGGATATCTTCTCCTCACCTACAGGGGTACCTTTGCACTGCCAGGTCAAGCACCCCATTGATCTGACCCCCAGTGCACCGCTGCCCAATGAGCCAGTATATCGTCGCTCTTTGTTAAAGAATGAGGATATCAAGTGAAAAATACAAGAACTTCTCCACAAGGGGCACATCCGCCCCATCTCATCACCTTATGGGAGCCCAATCGTGCTGATATAGAAGAAAGATGGAACCTGACAACTCTATACTGATTACCAGGCTCTAAATAAAATCACTGTCAGAAACTAGTACCTGATTCCCCGAATCGATGACCTCTTTGATCAACTCATAGGGGCCAAATACTTCAGTAAGATTGATCTGAAGTCTGGCTACCACCAGGTCCCGATAGAACAGACAGATGTATGGAAGACTGCCTTCAATTCAAAGGAAGGACTTTTTGAATGGTTGGTCATGCCCTTTGGTTTGACAAATGCTCCAGCCACTTTCATGAGGATGATGGAAAATATCATGTGACCATTCACCAATACTTTTGTAGTGGTGTATCTGGATGACATTCTAATTTACAGCAAGACTTGGGCCGAACACTTGCAGCATATTCAGCAGGTTCTGCACAACCTGCGACAACACAAGCTATACACCAACCTGGAAAAATTCTCCTTCGGCATGGAAACGATCCATTACCTAGGCTACATCATTGATCAGTATGGCATACATGTGGATCCAGCCAAGATCCAAGTCATCCATGACTGGCCAACCCCAACAACACTCACTGAGCTTCAAAGCTTCTTGGGACTTGCTAATTTCTACCAAAGGTTTGTGTTGGGTTTTTCCCATATTGCATGGTCCCTCAGCCAAATAAACAAGGGTGGTGGTAAGGCGAAATTTTCTTGGGGCCGGTCCCAAAAATAAGCGTTCGATTATTTTAAGCAGCGCTTATGCTCAGCCCCAGTACTTTCACTACCAGACCTGTAGCATCCCTTTGATATCGAGAAAGATGCTTTAGACTATGCTGTGGGCATCGTTCTCACTTAGCACGGCCACTCTGTGGCCTATCATAGTGAGACACTGTCAGATACTGTCTGTAAGTACCCTAATTACGACAAAGAAATGTACTCCATTATGCAAGCATGCCGCCAGTGGAGACATTACATTCTTGGGAAGGAGACAGACATCCACATTGATCATAAGCCACTGCAGTTCCTACAGGCACAGGGAAAACTGCAGAATGACCGCCATCAAAAGTGGTCCACATACTTGTAGCAATTCCACCTCAACATCAAGTATAAAACATGAAGCACCAATCACATCACTGATTGCCTCAGTGGACCGCCAGTCGCAGCACTCACCATGATGCTAGACTCTTGCAGCCATAAGATGTCTGGATGGCCCCAAATCTATGAGACAGACCTTGACTTTGCCACCACCTACCAAATGTTGGGTGCAAATGCAGTTGTCGATAATTTCCATCTTCAGGATGGGTTGTTGTGTCATCTGAGCCATATCTATGTTCCATCAAGTGAGCGAGCGAAGATGATCTAGGAAGCTCACTACAGTTGGGTGGCAGGACACTTCATCATCAAAAAGATAGTGGTGATGCTACAAAAACATTTCTACTGGCCGAAACTTCGACACAAGGTCAACAAATATATCAGGTCCTACACTGCCTGCACTATTTCCAAATCGACCACTAAGAAACAGGGACTATACACCCCTCTTCCTACTCCTGACATGTGTTACCCATGATTTTGGTCAACATGATGGTGTATTGATGATGGTGTACTCAGGCTCCTCATAAGAACTTTCTCCTAAGAAAAGTAACATTCATCTCTTCCCAGAAAACTTACTTTTGAAGAGAGTTTGTAGGTTGCTAATATCCTAGGGTGCGAGAATGACCCATTTTCACAGGCTGCCTTAAGCTAGGGTGTGAACTTCTCGCACTGTGCTACATAGCTAGGGTGCGAATTTGTTCTAAAGCTTGGAAAAAGATGAATTCTCGATGGTTCTAGAAGGGAATATTCTAGAAGAATGGGTTGGCATTCGAATGGTTATCCTTGTACTAGTTTCCCTGATATTGTGGGATCATTCTTATCTAAGTAACCATCTCATTCTTTCCTATATATTGATGGAATTCTCATGGAAAAGGTTAAGTAAGATTCATTGGAGAATTGGTGAAAGAATTGTGTGAAGGACTTGGCTTGAACAGGAGCTTGGAGACTTTAGAAAATCTGTCAAGAGGATTTGATCTTCTTCATACAAGGATCTAGCAAGTGTGTGTGTTGGAGCCAAGAGCACGAACAAGGATCTTCTTATTTTTTGTGCATGAAGAGTCTTAGGATTTCAAAGGCTCTTCATGTCACTTTTTTCTTGACTTTCGTTTCTCGACTTTTTTTGCCAAGATATACTCTCTGATTTTGGAATCTGAGTGTGCTTGTTTGGTTAAGAACCGATGATCGGTTGCAAGTTGAGCTTCTTTGTCTTTATCATTTGCTCATTATTTGAAAGATCATTTTTCTCATGCAATTGAAAAGTCTAGTTTGGTTTTCTTGTTATTTTTGTTTCCATTGAAAGATTGGTTTGGGTTTTTGTCTATTGCTTGTTCATTAGTTTTTGGTTTTCTTCACTCTCACCATCATGGTGTAGGTCCTTTTTGAAAAGTGAACACCGTTTTTATTTCAAAAGAATTTTCATCTTTGAAAGTATTGAAAATCAATTGTTGAAATTATTGAAAATGAAACAATAGAGAATTGCTAATTTTGCGTGATTTGTTGCAATTGCATTTTAAAGGAAATTGTGTATTGTAGTTCAAGGTTGATCCAAAAAATTTCTCTTTCCCTCCCGTACATAGGATCCATTGATTGAAAATTGATATATTTCATTCTCATCCATGCATCGTTGGGTCAAAGTCTCATACAACATTAGTTTCATCTCCACTTCCTTTGAGTAACAACAACCCTTAATAACATTGCGCAATCGTAAAATTTAACTAGTATCTCTTTTCTAGGGCTCTATTACACCAACATTTAGTTAGGCTAGCGCTTTGGAATAGGAAGAGAGATACACTCTCCAAAGCACAAAACACACAATAGCATCTTGTGTTAAGGAGTGTCAAATTCCATTTACAACATTTTGTTCTGGGAAGCCCTTCTCACACAGGGTTAAACACGAGGTCGCATTGATATTAACAGAGTTACTCACCTTGCTTTGTTGATATCGGTGTAGAGATTGCACGTATTACGGGGATAACTTGGAGGTATACCCACAATGATGAGTGGAAGCCTTTTGAGTTGATTTCGGGCTCGATACCCTGCCCTTGTGTGTGGATCGGACCGTTGACTATCCCCCCAGGCTTTATTGTTGTTGGTGGTAACCTTAGTGGCCTATCTTTCTAGGTTCTTACACAAGGAGACTGTGAAGGAGAAAGTTTTCACGGTACCTGGAATCGACATTGGCCAAACTCACTCGGGCTCCTTGGAGGGTATACCCATGATTATGTGTGGGAGCTTGCACCAGGGTGTAAGTCCGTTAAGCAGGTTGTCAGCATAAATTTTCCACCCTAGCCCAGCCCCTTCTTGTCTTGTTGTTGCGATGTTGGATTTCATCACCAACTAGTAACTTCGGAATTAGAAGGTCTTGTTTCCTAGATTTTGTTTACTAGCGCGTGCTGTTTGTTTACCAAAGCTGACCATACAATTTTCTTCGTAAGTTTGTCATTCGTTTACAATAGCTCCTCCACGTCGTTCATGTAGAATGTAGGGTTTATTTCCAGAGCATATGGAAGGTTCTCAACCCTTGCATACAATTTCACCTGAGGGCTCTCCTCGGCAAAGTGAAGTCTCAGTCGTCACCAAACCACAAGTGGAACGAACTGACTCTCTAGAACATTTCTGAATTACCAATACTCGAGAGGAATTTCGACTTCACCCTGATTTTGAGCGACCGTTTATGCGACTGAATTCTTCCAGAGACTTAGTTGTTACATCTTCTGGATCACCAGTTGGACCCTTTCCAGGCATTGAAGGCCAAGATCCTTTTTGGTCTACGAGCATTTTTCGACGGGACCTTTTTGGTCCAGGTTCACCTATGATTTCCGAAATCATCTCACTTGTGATTTCCGAAATATCTAACCTAGAGACAATACCGTTTACTACAACCTATTATTTTCCTAGTACAGACAACCCACGATATGACCACATCTTGACCATCCCTATAGAAATGGCCCATCATACAGATACTACGAGTGTTTACACCGGGATTTCCATGGTTAGTCTCGCCCCCATCAGCACATCACGAACGCCCAAAGTCACCCCAACACTACCACCTGGATACCGTGCGTTGAATACTTCCATTCCCACTCCTGCACAAACCCCATCTGGCTCTCCTGGTGGTCCTTCTTCTTCTGGGAACTCTCTTCTCAGTTTTATTCCGACACTTCCTCAATTTCCTTTTGGAGGACCTCTCTTGTCCTCCACTGGTAGTCTTAATCCTAGTGGCACTATTCCATCATTCACACCAAATTACCAGATTCCCATCGATGGACAATTTCACCAAGGTGGTATGACTCAACCCCCTCTTAGTGGGAAAATTCCTATTGGAATGCAAATCCCAATTGGAACACAACCCCCAATTGGAATGCTACCCCGAATTGGAACACCACCTTCGATAGGAGGACCGACCCAACCTTATGGACACAACATATCTCCATCCTTGGCCCAATATTGGAATCAGTTGATACAACATCCTCCTCAATTGACTGGGGGGAAGCAGTTTCTAGCTACATCTGTGATACCCCCTAGTATAAGTCAACCATATCTAGGTACGTTCAATATGATTTGGGGCTTGAATGCTTGAACTCATGTCCCTATTCTAGGATACAATCCCATGAGCTACTATCCTCTCCAACCACCACCAAATTTGCTTGGGTCTTCACATTATATGCAGACTTCTTATGGTCCTACTGGTTTTCCGATGGGGCTTCCTCCCCAAAGCCACCAGTACCCGTAGGTGAATCGAAAGTTACCCTTCTTGGCCACTTTGGATCTTCCGGACTTGTCAAGGATTTTAAATGATCCAATTCCTCACTCTCCCCAATGGCCTACTATACCAGCCAAGCTACCATCGGACATTCCTAAATTCAACGAAAAAGAGAGAGAGGACCCAAACAATCACGTCATGACTTTTCACCTCTGTTGTTCATCCAACTCATTGATGGATGACTCTATTCGTTTACGTCTTTTTCAACAAACCCTCACAGGTTCTGCTGTGAAGTGGTATATTGAATTACCACGAGGTTTCTTCGCCGACTTCAACACCCTAGCTATGGATTTCCTCACACACTACCAGTTACTGATCCGTTATGAAATGGGGACCAATATTTTGAGTTATTTTAAACAAAACAAAGCCACTCCATTCATGAGTGGCGACGAAGACGACGTCTCATTAAACTTGAACTCCCCGATCAGTTGTTGGCAGAGTGGTTCAAAAAATCATTTGTGAACGACATCGCTTGTGACATCACCATGGGTGGAGTAGTCATGGAGGAGCAGGCCATAAGTCGTGCTCAATACCTTGACCTCGTTTACTCACAAACAGGTACCCTTTACGACTTACTACCTGACTTACCTCATCCTTCCACTTCCACCACTTCAACTACTCCAGTTGCTTCGCATGCAACCAACGATGTGATTGGAACTTTCCAGGCCCAACCACATTCTGCCTCAAGCACCAACCCCAAACCTGCTTCTTCTAATGTTAAAAATGCTCCATCTCCTACCCCTCCCACCGGCAAGACTTCTGAGGTAAATGCAGTTCAATCTACCCCAGCCGGTAAAAACAAATCTAAAAAGGGAAGGGGTAAGAATAAGGAGGAGAAAAATACTTCTCAAGCAGAGCGAACCAAAACTACACTTGTTGATGATCTGGATAAGTGCAAACTTTGATACGCTTGTCTTATTTGTGGTGATGATCACTACACGAAGGATTGTCCACGACACGCCGAGGTCACTAAGTTCCTTCAAGGAGCTCCAAAACCACCTACTCCGACCGTTTTGTCCCAACCCTTCCCGTCTCAACAACAGGCTTAGTTGGTCATTCATGACCAACCCTCATCTTCTACTACATCCTATGTATTGATGTGTACTGGCGATTCAAAGCAGAGCGACGTTGCACTCACTACTCAAGCCAAAGATTATTCTCCCTCTAAAGAGAAGGTTGATGATCTACCTCCTTCCTTGGTACAACCCTCTCCTGTGACTCCACCTACCAATGATCCTCTTCATCTCAAACGACCAAGCCTTGACACAGTTCTTTGACCTCCCCCAAAGGACATCGTTCGAAAATCAGCTTTCAATCCTCATGCTCATGCTGCTCAGAACTACAACATTGTTGAAGATCTGGCTCAAGCAACTTCTGCGATGTTAGCCCTCGAAGTCCCTCAAAGTTGTCCCACACACCGGAAGGCACTGTTGAAAGCTATTGGTGGAATCGATCCGACAGATACAAATTTAATAATTTTTGACTTGGAAGATCACATTCCAAGGTCACCCCCTCAACTCGTGTTCCAGATCCAAGCGATTGTCTCTGACAAAAAAATTTGTCGAACTGTTATCGATGAAGGTGCCTCGACCTATGTTATGTCTCTTACCTACTGGAAAGCCATTGGCTCTCCCTCTTTGAATGAATCCCAAAACACTCTTAAAGCCTTCAACGAATCTGGTTTTAAGCCCTACGATTTCCTTCCTTCGTTGCCCATCACATTAGAAGGAAAAACAGTCCAAGTCGAAGTGGAAGTCTTTGACGCTCCCCTTGATTACAATATTTTGTTGGGCCACAGCTGGATCGATTCCATGTGCACAGTTGTGTCGATGCTTTTCTGTGTGGTACGTTTCCCACATCAAGGAAAGGTCATCACTGTCGACCAATTAGCCTTCTTTAATTCTGATACGTGTACTGACAATGTACCATTTATCGCTAAAACCCCACCGGGTTATGAGAACATCGGTGTAGGCCTTCTAAAAGACTCTTCGTTAATGGATACTTTTCCCATTCCACCGCCCGATGTTCCACGCTCGTCCGTTGCTTCAATTAGCATGATCTCCACCTCAATTCACGAACTTCCTGCGTCTCACGACCCATGGATAGTACCTGACCCTATAGATCATCTTCGTTACAGCAACAAAATGTTGTTAAGTCCGGTTGAATCTGCCTATCAGGCCATTCAATAGACAACCCCTTCTACCCTCTCTCTTGGTGAGTTATCTCCATATCCTTTCCGTGTCATTTTTCCCACAGACGAGATGATCATGTATGTTATGGAGGGCACCCCTTGGGACAATGGACATCATCATTCCGTCCTCTTTTTGGAGCCACATACCATTGAGAACTATCAATGGATCCTGACCTCGTCGACCGTTGTCGTCATCTCAACCATTCCCAAGTCCACACATGATGTGTTTTCTGAAGGGAACTTAAGAAATATCTCTCCCACTATTCCCCTCGACATATATATCAAACCTGGAATTGTCGAAAATGTCCATATCAGAGCTTTGTGTTCCTCTGACGAAATCGTTACCTACACATCCATTCTCAAAGAGTTTCGTGACATCTTCGCCTGGAGCTACGAAGAAATGCCAGGTATCGACCTTGAGATTTTGATACATGAGATCAAGACATACCCCAACGCTAAACCCATCTGGCAATGCCTTCATCCCGTTTAGCCACATAAAGCGACTGCTATCAAGCTCGAAGTCGAGAAACTTCTCAAAGCTGACTTTATTTATCTGGTGGCTCTCACTGACTGGGTTTCCAATCTTGTCCCGATCGACAAGAAACAAGGCACAATTCATGTATGCGTTGATTATAGGGATATCAACAAAGCTTGTCCCAAAGACAACTTTCCTACCCCCTTCGTCGATCAGATTGTCGACTATTGCGCCAGAAGTGAAATCTTCTCTCTAATGGATGGTTTCTCCAGGTATAATCAAATCAACATTGTTCCCAAGGGTCAACATAAGATTGCTTTTATTTGTCCTTGGGGTACTTTTGCCTATCGTAAACTCCCTTTCGGTCTCAAGAACGCTGGTGCAACTTTTCAACGTGCTATGTCTTATTCTTTCCATGATATCAAGCACATTGTTCAACCATATCTGGACAATTTACCCACTCATTCAATGCATCGAGTTGATCATCCAACCCACCTCCAAGCCATTTTCGTACATTGTCGGTTCTACCGTATACGTTTGAATCCTCATAAGTGCATTTTCTGCATGGAATCCGACAGACTTCTAGGTTTTATCGTTTCATGTCAAGGGATCAGGGTGGATCCTTTAAAGGTTGAGGCAATCCTTAATCTCCCTCCTCCCTCTACACTTCACCAGTTACAAAGTTTGCAGGGAAAGAAAACTTTATTTGTCATTTTATCCCAAATTATGCTGAGATAACTCGTGGATTTACGCGGCTACTAAAAAAGGGGTCCGAGTTCGTATGGGATACCATCGCCAACAATGCTTTCGAAGCTTTAAAATTGTTCCTAACACGTGCTCCGCTTCTCTTTATCCCCGATTACAGTCGTGATTATTTCCTCTACCTTGCTGCCTTGGATTACACCATTGGTATGGTTCTCATCCAAGAGGATGATGCTAACGAAAAACATGTTATCTACTACTTGAGTTGAAGTCTGACGCCTACCGAAATCAAGTATTTACATGTCGAAAAACTGGCCTTGGCTGCCGTCCAAGCCATCGAACGCTTCCGACACTATATCCTCTTGCGCAAAACTACAGTGATTTCTAATTGCAACCCTATGCAACACATTCTCACACGTCAATTACTAGGGGGAAAATACTCCAAATGGATTGTGATACTTCAAGATTTTGACTTGGAATTCGAATGCACCAAGTCCAAGAAGTCCTTAGTGTTTGCTGAGTTGATATGCGACTTTCCCTATTCTAAAATGGAAAATGTAGCAGCTGATTCATTGCCCGATGAATCCCTTTTCCTCATCAGCTATGATGATCTTTGGTATGGCGATATCATCATATATCTCCAAACCTAGACTTTCCGGCCAACTTTGTCTAGTATTGATTGACGTCGAATACGATACCAAGCTCGTCAATATATTATCCTTGGGGATACTCTTTATCATCGATGGATTGACTCTATTTTTCGACGTTGTCTCACGTTCGATGAAGATGAGAAAGCTCTGAATGACTGTCATTCTGGAGCCTATGGTGGTCATATGTCTGGGTATGCTACTACCCATAAGATCTTACGAGCAGGGTATTTTTGGCCTTCTTTATTTCACGACTGCATAATCGTCATTCAAAAATTCCATGCTTGCCAGACCTATAATAACAAGATACGGTCCCATCCCGCTCCTCTTCACCTTGTGGTATCCATTGGTCCCTTTGCAAAATGGGGCATTGATTTCATGACATGTCACCCTCACTCGACTGGGGGGAATGGATACATTATTGTAGCCGTTGATTACTTTACTAAATGGGCCGAGGCGATGCCGACATTTGAAAACAATGGGAAGACCACAACATTATTCATTTTTAATCACGTCATAGCTCATTTTGGTGTTCCCTAGGCCATCGTCACTGATCACAGTAGCCAGTTTAGAAACTTCATGATGTCTGAACTTACTGAAAAGTTGGGTATTTTCCATGAAAACTCAACGCCCTATTACACACAAGCCAACGTCCAAGTCGAAGCAATTAATAAAGTTCTCATAAATATGCTCTGATGAATGATAGGGATTCACAAAACAAGTTGGCACACAATGTTGTTTTCGGCATTGTGGGCTTACCGGACATCCGTCAAGTCCGCTACTAGGTTTACACCTTTCCAATTATTCTATGGTTTGGAAGCCATTCTCCCGATTGAATGCGAGATACCCTCTTTAAAACTAGTTGTTGAACTCCTACCAAACACTTCTGCTGAGGAAGAACATCTATTGTATCTTATGCGATTAGATGAAACTCGACATGATGCTATCCTAGTCTTAGAAGCTCAAAAAAAATGTGTCAAGGCCCAATACGACAAACATGTCAAGCCTCGTGTTTTCTCCGAAGGAGATCTTGTTCTCTTCTATGAACGAGATCGAGATCTGCTAGGAGCTAGAAAATTCGGAGCCATGTGGCGAGGTCCTTATATCATTCGATGAGTTTTGGAAAAAGGGGCTTATGAGTTGGTAGATTACGATGGTATCCCTTTGAGTGAACCCAGGAATGGGTTGTACTTGAAGAAGTACTATGCATAAAATTATCTGTGCACGAGTACTTGTGTTTTTATTGTATCATACTTCTTGTGTGTTACTGTAGCTTGCTTTTGTCATTATTCGGTCTCTGCCCTTATGTGACGTTGTGTTTTATTTCCAGATGTTCGAGTCTTCGCTAATGGTGCTAGCCGTAGTACTCAGAACCTTTCTTCCACTACATGGGCAATTTATGCCCCTACAAACGAACTTGTCTCCTTACGAGGTGTGTGTCTCGGTTGTGAGACCAACAATATCGCAGAGTATAGTGCTTTTATCAAATTGTTGATTGATGCTATCTCGCTCGAAATTCATCATTTGGTTGTGCGACTTGATTCGCAATATTAGTACTACAGTTAAGTAATGTCTATACTGTTATCACTGAAATTTCGTTCGCACGTGGCGACAAGAACTCCGCATCATCAAAACAGGACTGGAGTCATTCATGGCACAGGATTAATCCCACAACATTGCAAAAGGGTCAAAAACTATACAAAATGACCAAAAATTTGAAGGGCGCTTTACAGCATCTGGGTGCACGCGCGTATGCGCGTAACATAAACGTACAAAGTGCGACTGTTGGGCGAAAAACCCGTGCACCTGCTAAACGACGCATTTATTGAAATTGGTCGGCCTCCCAACCACTAATGGATCAGCTCCCAAGTCGATTTGACACCAAATCCGAGCTCAATCCTCATGGTGGGCTGGTCAAAGACCTAATTGAGCCCTAAAGAGCCCCTTTTCACATTCAAAAGAGGTTACATAATATCCCAATGCTGGGCTATAAAAATCCATGAATAACCACCATTTTCTCAAGGAATTCTTTGTATTGTTATGCTGCTGAGATTGCTAAGGACTCATTCTTTGGCAATACACATCACAAGCTGCATTTCATAGAGCTATTCACCCCTCTCTTGAGTGAATAAGCTTGGAGTTCTTTCATCCACATTTTCATCTTTTCATTGTAAGGAGAGCAAACTTTGAGGGCCTCAAGAGCCTTCCATTGGAGAAAGAAAGGACCCAAGTCCCCTTTCTTCTTTGTGCCTTTGGATTTCATCAATATATCAGTTTATACATTGGTGATATTGGTCCATTTGTCTCTATTTTTCAATTTTCCATATGCTCATAGTTTTAATTAGTTTTAGTTTAATTTTTGTTTATAACTTTGTCGTTTTTCTTTCTAACCTTTTACTTTACAGCTGTCATGCCTAGCAGAGCCCAACTGGGCATGTAAGCACTCATTATTTTCTCATCAAGTGACGAATTGGGTGCAAACAGATTGGCGACCATACTGGGGACAAGGTGTTAATTCCTCCCTCATTTGGGCTTGTTTTTCTTTCCTTTTGATTTCATTGACTTGCAGGTTCCCAAACCGGCCTCTGCCGACCTGCTAACCAGTCAATTCACCAGAAGATTGGGAGAAATCCATCCGGATTTTTCTTCTCAGTTTTTCATCATAGGCGCGCGACTATTTCACTCCACAGGCGCGCATCGTGCGTGCATGCGCCTGTTCTACGTTTTCCCTCTGCGCGCATGCGCTTTTCATCTCAATTTCAACAGCGCCCGCACGCTCTATGCGCCTGTGTACACACTCTGTGGCACACATTTGATCTAAATTTGACATTGTAAGCTTTTGGATGTGGGGAAAAGTCATTTTCCTTCTTAAGAGTGATGATATGCATGCTCTAAATACTGCACCACTTAGACCCCTCAACTTATAAAGGGGATAATCAAGCAAACATAGGCACTTAGGTGGATAAAAATCATTTTCCCTTATTTTTCTTTTTGGCCACATGGATGGCTTGATTTGGTTTATAAATCTAAGTTGAACATCAATTCTAATCACATCTAAACTCACATTTTGGGACTAGAAGTTGCAAGTAACAATCTTGAGTATGGTCTTCTCTTGCGCCATCAAGCGATCTTGAGAACCAGAAAAGGATTGCAAAAACGATCTCATCTCCCTTAACAAAAAATTTAAAACTTTTAGGAGAGGACAACGGCTCTTTTTGAGACCCCTCTTAGCTTCATTTTTCAAACACATTCTTGTAAAGGGCCCATACATGCCCACATGTCAACAAAGCTAGAATAGTGTTTGATTTTCTGCTTTCTTAGATAAAAAAACTAGGAGAGTTTAAAAGTTTGTAACGGGCCCACACATGCCCACATGTTCAATCTAGGCTAGTTTCATGCTTT
>ML777791.1:498694-511751 GCA_009831015.1 Picea engelmannii
TGCCTCTTTCGCAAATACCTGCAGGTTAGATTATTATCTCGACATTTTGATTCCATTACATTTACACATATTCCAAGAGAATTGAATCAAACAATAGATCACATAGCTAACATGGTGCTAGATTGACATATATCACATCAAGCTACACATACATAAAAATCACATATATCCTGTCACAGCATATAGATAGAATTAACATCATCAACATCAACACAAACAACACATGTAAACCACATTTGGATCTCAAAAAAGGGTGTATACTCATATATATATCAAGGCCTCCCCGACCATCCGAATGTTTACATACAAAAAAAAATAATAATATACATCGGCCCTCCGGCCCGTGCCACATCTCGGTACAAAAAATACATCGGCTCACCAACCTATCAAAAATAGTATACAAAATACATGCTACAGTCAGGGTGCCTCTAATGCACCCCCAGCTTCCCCTCCCTCAGGAGGAGGTGGTGGCCCACCCCTACCTGCCCCAGGCAGTGGTGGTGGAGCACCTGCAGGACCCTCCTATCCCGGCGGCAGGCGTCCACTGGTCATGGCAGCAAGCACAGCTGCTCGGCGTATGATCGACCGCCATGGTGGCAGTAACTCTATACACTGCTCCAGGAACTCCTCATCCTGGATACGAATCCACATGCCCTTAGGCACATCCCGAAACACCGTCTCAAAACGACGGAGTATATCATCCAAATCTCCTCCGGCTGCCGTCGGAGGAGCATGTGATGGCCCTGCACCAGGGTCATCAAACTGGCGCCTCCTCGCCGGTCTCGCAGGCTCTGCAGGTCGCCCTGCAGCCTCATCCCATCCGTGCCTCTCTCCACGTGGAGGTCTCCCCTCTGGCTGCACCGGCGGTCTGTACAACTCCACCTCGCGCTCGCGAGGTGCCAAGTCTGCACATGCACAAAACAAGCAACAAACAATCGTATCCGTGTTTGTACATCATAAATACGAATTGATATATAAAAAATCACAGCATAAACCAAAAACATGCAAATACACAACATACCTCGGTGGTCGAACACCTCCCCAGGAGGCAACACCATGTCCAGGTCCCCCCGGAAGTCTACCCCAACATAGGGGTACTACAGTATAACCTGCGACATCTGCCACCATATCTGCGTCGCCTGCACAGTAAAGTGGTGCCCGCCTTCACCACCACCTCAGGCGCGACTCTTGTACCCCTGGTTCCTCTAATAACACCCTCGGGCACAACATCGGCACCCCCTCCAAGAAATAGGCCACCAGGATGGAGCCAAATGCAAACTCCCCGGTGCCTGTCGACCGAAAATGGTCCAGCTGCGCGATCATCTGCGCATGCAGGGTCAAACCCCAGGCGAACCGCTCACGAACCATCACCACCCTCTCCATCAAAATAAGCTCACCACCACTAATACGGTGGGTCGCTCGGGACCCATACACCTGAAATATCATCGCTGCTATGCAACGATGCAGCAGGGCATCTATCCCACTGATACTCACTGATGTCCCAGTCATATAATTCTCGCCTGATAATTATCGCTCGGCGACCTTCCGCAGATGCGTATCCCTCGGCAGCACAGGATCTGCCGGCAACGGTGTCCCCCGGAAGGGGAGCCCCGTCAAGAAGTAGATATCCTCCACCGCAGTGAAGGGGATCTGCTCTCCTCGCACGAGGAAGCAGTGCTGATCTGGGCTCCACATCTGGAGCAGAAACTGGAGTAAATACTCCTGTGCCCGTATCAACAGGCACTCAAAGAACTTTAGCAAGCCACTGGTTGCTAAAGCTGCTCGAACTGCAGGCTGTGCATTGGCCACAACATCTCGTAGTTGTGACCAGTCTCTCTCACGCCACCGCACATCCATGATCACTTCTCGCCACCTGCACACAACCCAGAGTCCTATATTAGCTTAGGAAATCATCCAATACATCAAATAAGCTAATTTTTCACCCTGAAACCTTGCCTCAAAGGCGCGGTTTTTACCACCCACAGGCGCGCACACATGCGCACCTGTTCACTATACAGGCGTGCATGTATGCATGCCTGTTTTTCCCACAGGTGCACTCGTGAGTGCGCCTGTTCACAATACAGGCGCACGCTAGGGCGCGCCTGTCATACCCACAGGCGCGCTCTTGAGTGTGCCTGTTCACCCCACAAGCGCGCACTCATGCGCGCCTGTCTACCCCACAAGCGCGCCCCTAGGGCGCGCCTTAAATTCTTACACACGCGCATTAATGCGCGCTTATTCAGTGAATAGACGCACATGCATGCGCACCTTCCATGGGGTCGCCTACGCATTGGGTCCCACACCCTATCAAACAACTCCCCAAAACCCCCGTACGACCCCCCGTACCTACCTTGCCCAACAATTGGAAACCTATAGCTATGCAGGATGATTAGACCACTAACCTGAAGCTCGCACGCCGTCGATCGGATACCTCATGCTCTCGGAATCACTCAATCTCCTCTGAATCTGCTCGGAAACTCACTATAGCAGCAGGTACAAATGAGGTGGCAATGTGGGCCCTACAGCTATATATAGGCCTTTTGCCAAACTTCCACTCACCATTCCGGGAGCCCACGATGTCCATTTTTTGAACCGTCTTCAGCCACAAGATTAGTGTCCCGCCACCTACATCATGACTGTCCCTGGGCCACTTTTCATCCTCAGCCCCCGGGGCACCTTTTCTTCATATCATGGCCAGGTACGCACGCGCATTATCACATTTATCTAATACATGTTCATATTTGTTATTATCTTCAGATATTGTTCACTTTGGGTACTTGGTTGTTCTGTGTGCAGGTACTTGGTCATCATCTCTTCACATCATTCCTTCAGGTATACACTCAGCACTGGCATGTAGTCTCTCCCGCCGTATTGCATTTACATTTCCAGTCACACCCTCTAAAATTGACCTTTAGGACACCCATTTCCGGCTCTGCAGTACTCACACTTCCATTTTCCTTTTTGGTACTGGTACCCGATAGTTTTCTTACCCACATGAGTCGTCTCATTCATAGCACCTTTTTGCACTTTTGACACTCATGCTGCTCTTTATTACCCCTTAGGGATGGGAGTCCCGGTAGTCTTTCACCATGTTGCGAATCAACCACATACTTCTTCTCCTCATTTTGCTAGCTTCCCATAGGGACTCCCAACTCGTTGCTTTATGGTTCTGTTCTTTTTTACCTGCACCTCCGCAGGATCATGAACCCACCATTTCCTCCACCCTCAGTTTGCCCATCTGTGAACCTATCGTCATTTCACCTACCTCATACAGAAACTTGCCAATGGGGCCCCCACCCTTCATCAGTTTTCCCAGAAATTTCTGCCCCCCCTGGGGCACTCATTTCACACTGGGGCACCCGTTTCTGTATTTTGTACATCTTTCCCACATTTATTCATTATTTCTTGTACAAACAACTTTATTTTCCGTCATTTCCTTTTGTCGTCACCGTTGGTGACCTGCTTTCCTTCTGGCCACACGCAACCCATGTCACCCTTGGTTGGAGCATTACTTCTCATTTACCCCTGCCAGCATCATTTATATCTTCAGAGTACTACCCCAGTCACTTACCATTTATCCTCTGAATTTGTTCACCTTGTCCCGCCTCTGGCACAACTTATCCTTGGTCTTGGCGTCCCCCTGACACTGGACCTTGTCACATGGTTGCGGCCACTGTTTGTCTCATACATTCTCCAACCAAGGGCAGTTTGGAGTCTTCCCACTTCTTGACCTCGTCCATGTACCTTTGTCACTTCCTCACCACAGTAGATTCCGTGAAGCCCTTTTTCTTCTGGGAGTCGCGTCCCCCTTTTTGTCGACATCAGCACAATTTTCCAGAAGGGCGACAGTATCTTGATTCTCATTTCCCATTTAATGAGAGATCTCGGATGACACAGAGGGAAACACCATTTCTCCCTGATGTCGTTGACCCCCATAACATTCGACGCCAACACTTTCTCATGTTGCGGTGGGTCTTACTTTGCGACTATTGCAGTTTTTATTATCAGTTACCGAAGACCTTTGAACTTGGTCGGGCCACCAATGCCCACATCACCGTCACTGTTTACTTCCGCGACCATTACCACCGGTTCAGAGTATGTTCCTTTGCAGAATTGTCTTCTGCCTTTATCATTCCGCCCCCGAGGGCGCTGCAGTTGTCTACACCAACACTTCCGACATTTTTTTCTTCAGAGTTACATCACACGAGCATGGGGCATGCCCGCCTCGTTTGTACACACTTGTATATTGATACACACCTTATGGAAGTTTGGGATCTACAGGTTCCTTTCTTCTCCAACGGATTTCTCTACACGGTCCCATTCTTGCTCTCCCTTACAACACCATTCTCAGTAAAAGAAACATTGATGGATTTTGGCTATACATTTTTCTCCTAACCTCATCCATCAGGCGGCATCTGTTATCACCAAAATTTCGTCCGCACGTGGCGACAAGAAATTCGCATCGTCAAAACAGGACTGGAGTCATTCATGGCACAGGATTAATCCCACAACATTGAAAAAGGGTAAAAAACTATACAAAATGACCAAAAATTTGAAGGGCGCTTTACAGCATTTGGGTGCGCACGCGTATGCGCGTAACAGAAATGTACAAAGCGCGCATATCTGCACAAGGCGCGACTGTTGGGCAAAAAACCCGCGTGCTTGCTAAATGGCGCATTTATTGAAATTGGTCGGCCTCCCAACCACTAATGGATCAGCTCCCAAGTCGATTTGACACCAAATCCGAGCTCAATCCTCATGGTGGACTGGTCAAAGACCTAATTGAGCCCTAAAGAGCCCCTTTTCACATTCAAAAGAGGTTACATAATATCCCAATGCTGGGCTATAAAAAGCCATGAATAACCACCATTTTCTCAAGGAATTCTTTGTATTGTTATGTTGCTGAGATTTCTAAGGACTCATTCTTTGGCAATACACATCACAAGCTGCATTTCATAGAGCTATTCACCCCTCTCTTGAGTGAATAATCTTGGAGTTCTTTCATCCACATTTTCATCTTTTCATTGTAAGGAGAGCAAGCTTTGAGGGCCTCAAGAGCCTTCCATTGGAGAAAGAAAGGACCCAAGTCCCCTTTCTTCTTTGTGCCTTTGGATTTCATCAATAGATCAGTTTATACATTGGTGATATTGGTCCATTTGTCTCTATTTTTCAATTTTCCATATGCTCATAGTTTTAATTAGTTTTAGTTTGATTTTTGTTTATAAATTTGTCGTTTTTCTTTCTAACCTTTTACTTTACAGCTGTCATGCCTAGCAGAGCCCAACTGGGCATGTAAGCACTCATTATTTTCTCATCAAGTGACGAATTGGGTGCAAACATATACTATTCGAAGTCCTACTTTGTTATGGGTGTATTTGCGAATTCGCCTCTTGGAACTTTATTTTGATTATATTGAATATCAACATATTCCTAAATGTCTAAATACATTAACTGATGCATTGGCTAACTATGTATTAGACAAACATTTGGATCATTTATAAATCAATCACATCAATTTTCACACAACACAAGATAAATCGGTAGAAGCCGTATGTATATATAACAATCAAAAGAGTTTTTTACAAAAAGTTATGTCCGAGGACCAAAATGTCAAAATCTGAAGCTCATAGCTTCTACAAAGTGACGTCATGGATGACGTTCACGGTAACACATGACTGCTCGGGCAACCCTACGGAGTAGTCGATCAATGGACTCTGATACTCCTACTATATGACGCTGATAACTTCATGGAACCTCTCCAAGAGGCATGTCTGGAATATCTGCTATTAAACCCTCTAGGTTTTGTTCCATTGCTTGATAATCCTCGGCGTCCATTTGTGGCACTGGCACTACCTCTCCTCCGCGCTGAATAGGAGAAGTACCAGGAGGTCGGTAAGGTCCCACATCTATGTCATCAACAACGAATTTTGTATTTAGTCTTTGGACGAACATATAAAAAACATTTTCATATGATAAAATTCACAAAAACATTTAAAAAGGAAAAAATGTGTACTTCTTACCAAGTTTCTCCCACTGAGCACCCTCAGGCAAGACTAAGTACGGATCTCCTCAGAAATCCAACCCAGCATAAGCATAATCATCGGCCATCAGTATCTGCGGTCACAACCAGTCGAAGAAGGTATCATCATACTTGATAATTGGTCCAGCTACGTGCTGGGCCATGAGCTGACACCATCTCAACATTCTTGGATTTGTGGGAGCCGATAAATCCCACTCAACCTGCAGCCTCAGTAAGGGAACCCTCTCGAGAAAGAAGGACACTAACAAAGACCTGTACTCAAATTGCTTCAGGTCGCCTTGTCTGCATTAGGTCAACTGCCTTTTCATGCTACGAAGCACAACATATGCCCAGTTAAAAACCCGAGGCTCAATACACTCTATGGCATACTGAAAGTAACTCTGAAGTGCCATGTGAGGAGCGGAGCTCCCAGCCATATGAGTAATGGTGAAAAAAATAGTGCGAAGGGTCAAATCCCACACTCCCCAAATAACTACTTTCCCTTTCTTCCTCTTTGCCTTTGGAACACAGTGTAAGTGGCAATACTCACTCATGGGTACCCCACCACCTCTACTACCAGTTAAGCTCACGTGGTACCCACGCCATGACAGTCCTATCAAGAAGTAAATGTCCTCGATATCCAAGGATAATGTGTGGACCCCTACATAAAATACTTACTGATCGGGATCCCACATATGCATGAGGTACTCTAATAACCTGACTTGGGCCCTCATTCTCGGGATATGAAAGTACTTTAGAAGACCACAGTTTCTCAAAGCAAAAATGGTGGGTGGATGATTTTCGACAATGGCATTATCTTCTTCGTGCTCCCTTTCATGCCATTTTAGAACCATTTTGATGGCCAAATACCTTCATAAGAAGCATAAGAAGAAGATTAATAACTCTATTCACAGATTGGTATCTTTTCATTGAGAAAATTTTAAAAAACCCTTTACTCTTTGCGGTTCTCACAGGTTCCCTTTAGGCACAGTGCGAGGTTCTCGCAGGCGCCTTTGGACTCACCTGTGAGAATGACCCATTCTCGCAGGTCCTATGTAGCTCACCTATGAGAATGGCTGAGCACAATAATGGCCCACAAAACCAACTAAAAAATGTGTTTTTACCAATGAAAATGAAAATTTAAACCACGAAAAAGTAGAGGACAAAGAGCCTACCTCACTCTCGCCAATGGCTCGTCGAATGGATGCTCGTAACTCCCGCAATCTGACGCAAAATTTCGAGGGTAAAAGAGGGGTTTTTGGGCTCAAATAGTTGTAAAGTTGAAATGATATGGTAAAAAGAGTTTTTACTTCTTTATATTTACTTTTACCATGTTATTGAATTTTTTATAATTATTTATTTATTAAAACCTAATCCCTAATTCCCTTTTGAGTGTAACTTTTGCAGGCATAACGACTTCGATATTCATATACAGGGATGCGGACATAGTTTTTCTTCTTCATCGCATGTTTTTGTATAAAACCTCGATCTTGGTCTTTGTCTGTTCTCATGCTCAAAAATACATGAGAACGCGATTGAGCATACTTTTATCACTTTTTCAGGCTCAACAAGGTTATACGAAAAAGGAACCCCCCTGGAGTCATCTTTAAGTTCTTTTCAGACTCTCTAAACATGAAAAGATAGCTGAGCGACCTTTCTATTTTCACGCTCGATAAAGTATTTGAAGAAAGCGTCTGATGGGCGATAATTTATCTCTTTTTTGGTCTCATCGGACCATTTTACGAAAAAGGAACTGAGAGAGTTCTCTTTTAAGTGTTTTTACAGACTCTATAATCATGAAAAACCTTCGAGTTTTCTATCTTTGGACTTGTTAAACAAACATTGACAGACTCATGATGGGGCCGAACCACTCCTTCCTAGGGTTCGTTAAACATACTCCGAAGGACTTATCCGAAGGATAAGCTTATATCAACAAGCATATGTTATCCTTCTCAAGCTTGCATAAAAATAAAGAGGTACTCACCATAAATGGTGGGGGAAAATTTGGGAAAGGGATATGTTCTCGTCTTCATATTGATTGGCAGTAAGTGTCGCTCTTGAACATGACACCCCCTATTCATTATATTTGAAGCCGGATTGGGAAATCCATTTGTCTCTCATTCAATTTGCTACAAGTTCATACCCTGTGTCGTCTCTGAGTCAATGTTTCCAAATCATTGGTCATGTCATTCATATGTTCAAGAGAAGTTCATCTGAAACCTTTATTGAGGCGGCCATCTACAGTTGTGCATTCTCTCTGTGTCGACCTTCCCCGTGTCTAGTCCAACTTACATCATACTCTATTTCACCTTCAAAATATGTTACTCATTTCGTGTCATTGATGGGGGATACATCAAGGCCCTCCTATGACGAGTTTTGTTCAATCGACTTCAGCTCATTATCCGGAAACAAGACTTAGAAATTCTTTAGTACCTTGGAACTTGCATGCCTCAATGGTAGGTTTCCTTGCTTTTGACAGTGGGTTTACATCATTGACCCCTGATCGGAATATTTCGTCTGATGTTTGACCTCAACTCATTCATTCGCACTTGATGGATTGTACTAGTGTACCTTGGGAGTCATTGACATTAATGGTGATTTCCCTCGCACTTGTTAACGGTTTCATCAATGACCAGTAATCAAGTGGTTTCTGCCATGTTCGACTTCAACACATGTAATCACATGGTTAGATTCATACTTTTGGGCGATGATGAGATTGAAGACCCTGGATATCATCTCTTTGTCCAGGTTGCAATGGAGTATGTATAATTTGCGACACATAGATCCACTTTGTATGTCTCGTGGCTATGCCATCTCAATTTGAATTTTCTCGCATAGATCCACAGTGTATTCTTGGTGGCTATGCTATATTTTGATGGCATGGATCCAAAGTGTATGATTGGTGGCCATGACCTATGTCTATAATTTCATCCATCTGTGATCTGAGTATGGGAATTCCTACCTCAGAATTAGTATATTTGATATTCTGAAGATGCTTGGTTATTCATAGGTTTCTGATTAGGTGTGCTCCTAGTTTCCGACACACACATGCAGTTTAGAAAGTCTTTCGACTGTCATTGGTTTCGACCTCATACTTTGGGGGGAATTATGTTACCCATGATTTTGGTCATCATGATGGTGTATTGATGATGGTGTACTCAAGCTCCTCATAATAACTTTCTCCTGAGAAAAGTGGCATTCATCTCTTCCCAGAAAACTTACTTTTGAAGAGAGTTCATAGGTTGCTAATATCCTAGGGTGTGAGAATGACCCATTCTCCTAGGCTACCTTAAGCTAGGGTGCGAACTTCTCACACTGTGCTACATAGCTAGGGTGCAAACTTGTTCTAAAGCTTGGAAAAAGATGAATTCTTGATGGTTCTAGAAGGGAATCTTCTAGAAGAATGGGTTGGCATTCGAATTGTTATCCTTGTACTAGTTTCCCTGCTATTGTGGGATCATTCTTATTTAAGTAACCATCTCATTCTTTCCTATATATTGATGGAATTCTCATGGAAAAGGTTAAGCAAGATTCATTGGAGAATTGGTGGAAGAATTGTGTGAAGGACTTGGCTTGAACAGGAGCTTGGAGACTTTAGCAAGTCTATCAAGAGGATTTGATATTCTTCATACAAGGATCGAGCAAGTGTGTGTGTTGGAGACAAGAGCCACCGAAAGGAAGCTTGCGACATCAAGTTGATCAGGTTGCATCTTATACTTTCGATTAATATGATAGAATGGCATGTCATTTTCCCATAAAGTCCTTCTCACTTTATTGTGTAATTCCTTGATCATACACATAAGTTAACAGTTGAATATATTTTTCTATCTTCACTTTGGTTGGTTTGTGTTGTCTTGATCTTGACATCACGAGAGTATCGGAGAGAAGTGGGAGCAACAAAAACCTTAGGAAGCGATACAAAGGTATGTTACTTGTTCCTCCCTACTAGTTAATTCAATGGTCAAAACTTAGGGAAAGAGTCATGTCCTGTCCTATTTTTTTCTAGATCCAGGTGGATCTAGGGAGATCTGTTAGTGTCTGCAACTACCGATTAATCCGATAACAACAGGCCATGAGAATCCATCTCAATGGACTACATGTTGGGCCTCCCATCCACCAAGCGGGGAAATGACTGTGTTTTTGTGGTTGTTGATCACTTTTCTAAGATAGCGATTTTGGTTTCCTGCAAGAAGAGCATCACAATAGAGACCACTGCCAAGCTCTTATTTGAATGAGTCTAGGTACATTTTGGAATCCCACAAACCATTGTCTCAGATAGGGATAGTCAATTTCTCAACACATTCTGGTCGAGCCTCTGGTCACTGCTAGACACCAAGTGTTGGAAAATATTTAATAGATAGCGAATGCTTGTCATTGATGGCAAGTACAGTAATGAATATGGCATGAGTATAGAAAGTAATAGATGGTCATTATGAGAAGAAAATGCAGAGAAGATTCAATATTTGAATAAGCTCAGAAGAGATAGTGTAGAGGATTGTTGGAAGATCATCAATGGCAAGATTAGAGTAAGTGGAAAAAAGTAAGATCAGGAGGAGAATCATTTCTGATCGTTGGATCCCATTCAAAATTCTCGAAAGAAGGAGGATCGTTAGATCTGTTAGTAGACAAGAAGAATGTGTAGAAGAGGAGGATAGATCTCAGGCGTCAGATCTGAGCGTCAGATTCAATCATCGTTAGATCATGAAGGACCTACACGTTCATTAAAGTGCAAGGAGAAACGGGCTCACAAAATCCTGAAAGAAGGAGGACCGTCCATCTTCAGGTAGGACACGTGGTGAAAGATCATCATGTCGCTGACTGGAAAGTCAAAGGAACGGGGTTCCCTAACCTCTTGAATTCGCGATATGCAAAATCGTGAAACTATCTTAGCCATCAGTTCGAGGTTTGTTTTGGACCGTTGATCTAAGCTCCATCTCGGAGCTTCACCTATCATGACTTGGAGAGGTAAGAAACATAACCATCGAAATCACGATATGCAAAATCATGACTTAATCTCAGCCATCAGATCAACGTGTGTTCTAGACCGTTGATCTGAGCTCCATCTCGAAGATTTGCTTATCGTGGCTTGGAGAGGTAAGAAGCATAACCATGGAAATCATGATATGTGAAATCACGATTTAATCCCAGCCATAAGATCAAGGTGTGGTCTGAATCGTTGATTTAAGTTTCATTTCGAAATTTCACCTATCGCGACTTGGAGTGACAAGAACCTCTATCAAAGGAATCGCAAGATGAAAATTCATGATGAGATCTGGACCGTAGATTCATCGAGATTGTGGACCGTTGATTTAAGCTTCATTTCAGAGTTTCACTTATCGCAACTTGGAGTGAAAAGAACCTCCATCGAAGGAATCGTGAGATGTGAATTCACAATGAGATATAGACCATAGATTCATCAAGATCATGGACCATTGATCTCATCTCCATCTCAAGGTTTCAGGGATCATGACTTGGAGAGTCGAGATGCCTCATCTCCAGAATCACGAAATGCAAATTCATGAAAAGAACTTTTTGCATAAGCACTTGGCCATGGCCATGGTCATATAGAGGAAGGAGCTAGCGCAGAAAAGCTCTATATCGGAGCTTCGGAGATCGCGAGTTTCGGGACACTTGGCCACAGGAATGTCGAAATGCCAAAATCTGATTTAAAGGAAAGATTAATAAAGTTCATCCAACGGTGCAGATAAACTTGAATATGATCGGAGGGCTACTGTTCTCTCTCACAGTTAATTCATCGGTTACGAATCAGTTAGCAAAACTGATTCATGATTCCTGATCGGTTGGCATTTAAGTTTCTTAGACGGTTTTCTTTTGCCGAAGAATATGTGAAGTGTAACTGTTGTGGGTGTGGTGCATAAAATAAAAAGAGACAGACTGTGCGTGGCTGGTTGTGCTGAAGGAAAAATGAACTAAACTGTAAGAAAGGGAAAATCACAGGATGCGCAGTGTGAGACTGAAAATGTGTGTAGTGTGATATAAAACTCAGAGAAGAGTAACAGATGAGGAAAAGATTTGAAACAGAGCAGAATGACAGAACAAATTTAAGCAGAGTAGAATTGCAGAACAAACATAGAAAGAGAAAAATTGTAGAACAGTTAGAAGAAGACTAGATTTGCAAAACAGAGAAGAAGTGGTAAGAATCGATTTATCTATGTAGTTGTCTTTTTATTTATTCATTCATATTCTAGGGTAGTTGGGAGGTGCTAGGGAGGACTGTTGTCCTTAGAGGTTCAAGTGGAAGCTTGAACACAAGGAGTTGTAGCTTCCATCTGGTTGCAGCCAGAGAAACCACGGTGGCAGGGTGGTGCAAGGGAGAACAAGTGTTCTCTGTTATACAAGTTGGAGCCTGTGTAACTGAAAATTGGTGCTTCCATCCAGTTGGTGTTGGAACATTAGGGGAGTTGGTGCTTCCTTCTAGTAGGTTATAGAGAAAAAAGGGAGTCGGTGATCTCAAACAAGTTGCAGCTTGTAAAACAGAGGTAGAAGCCTTACATTGAGTTGGTGCTCAATTATAGATGATGTACATAACTTAAAAGACTACCTATCATTTTAAAGAAGAAGAGGTTTTCTCCCTTTATGGGTTTCCTCGTGAAAAATATGTCTCTGTGTATACCTTATGTGTGACTGATACTCATTACTGTTATTGTCCATATGTTGTATAATGTTGATGATCACTTGAAGAAAATTTAAGAATGGTTTAATAGACTTAAAATTGTTTAATCACAAAGACAACTGATTCACTCCCTCCCCGCCCCCCCTCTTAGTTGTCTTAATAATTTCAACAATTGGTATCAGAGCAGGTTCCTTTTATTCAAAGGTAGATATGTAAGCTTAAACATGACAAGTCATGAAGGGACTTCAGTCTCTAAGCCCACTCTATTTGATGGAACAAATTTTTCCTTCTGGAAGATTAGAATGAGAACATACTTAATGGCCTTGGGTGCTGATGTTTGGGATGTAGTAGAGACTGGATATACAAAGCCTGTTGTGCTAGCCTCCAAGGACGATAAGTTAGAG
>ML777791.1:514901-531816 GCA_009831015.1 Picea engelmannii
ATACTTGGGAGCTTGTCCCTAGACCTGAAGATAAAAATATAATAGGTTCCAAATGGGTGTTCAAGAATAAAATGAATGAAAAAGGACAAGTTGTTAGAAATAAATCCAAATTGGTCTGTAAAGGATATGCACAAGTTGAAGGTTAGTACTTTGATGAAACCTTTGCACCAGTGGAAAGATTGGAAGCCATCAGAATGTTTCTTTCCTCTTCATGTCATAAAAACTTTAAAGTTTATCAGATGTATGTTAAGTCAACATTTCTTAATGGATATCTAGAGGAAGAAGTATATATGGATCAACCTCAAGGATTCTCATTGACAGATAATCCTAATTATGTTTGTAAGCTGAAGAAGGCCTTATATGGACTAAAACAAGCACTATGAGCTTGGTATTATAGACTGGACAAATTTTTACAAGAAAAAGGGTTCAAGAAAGGTACTATTGACAATAACCTTTACATTAAGTCTAAAGGTGATAATTTACTAGTTGTTTTGGTTTATATAGATGATATTATTTTTGGCTGTACTAATGAATCATCTGTCTAATGGTTTTCTAACTCTATGCAAACAGAATTTGAAATGTCCATGATAGGAGAACTGTCATATTTTCTTGGCTTACAAGTAAAACAAAGTTCTGTAGGAATATTTATTTCTCAAGAAAAATATTTGAAAGAGATGTTGAAGAAATTTCAGATGGAAGATTCCTCTCCAGTTAGCACACCTATGGTGTTTGGTTGCAAGCTGAGTAAAGATGATGTCTCACCTGATGTTGATCAAAGGACATATCTCTCTATGATAGGCAGTCTTATGTACATCACAACATCACGTCCTGATATAATGCAAGCTGTTGGAATGGTAGGTCATTATCAGTTTGCTCCTAAACAAAGTCATTTGGTAGATGTCAAAAGGATATTTAAATACTTGAAGGGAACAATGCCTTATGGTCTATGGTATCCAAGAAATCAGAATTTCCAGTTAACTGCTTATTCATATGTAGATTGGGAAAACTGTGTTGATGAGAGAAAAAACACCAGTGGAGGAGCATTATTTTTGGGTGACTCATTAGTTGCATGGATTAGTAAAAAGAAAGGATCCATTTCATTATCCACTACAGAGGAAGAATACATTGCTAGTGCTACTTGCTGCACACAAATTTTATGGATGATACAAACTCTTGTAGATTTGAAGGTAACTTACACTGATCCCATTCCAATTCACTGTGATAACACCAGTACCATTAGTGTCTCCAAGAATCCTGTTCTTCATTCCAAGACTAAACATATTTCAATAAAGTATCATTTTCTTAGAGAACAAGTTACAAACATAATTGTTCAACTGAATTATATACCTTCTACAGAACATATTGCATATATATTTACAAAACCATTAGCAGAAACCACTTTTGGATATCTTCGTCAAAAGTTGGGGGTTATAATTTCTTGTGTCTAATCTGTTCACTTGGTCAGGGGGAGTACTTATTGAATATCTGGTGTATTTCCAAGATGCTCATAGTTGACAGGGGGAGTATGTTTTGCAACATCTTAGGGGGAGCATGTTTCTTCTTTGACATTGATGTCAAAGGGGGAGAAAAGAGTCCAAGAGGAGAGTCTGAATGTATGTGGGTGCTTGTGTTTCCATCAATGCCAAAGGGGGAGATTGTTGGCAAATATTTAATAGATAGTGAATGCTTGTCATTAATGGCAAGTACAACAATGAATATGGCATGAGTACAAAAAGTAATAGATGGGCATTATGAGAAGACGTTGCAGAGAAGATTTGAGATTCGAATAATCTCATAAGAGATAGTGCAGAGGATTGTTGGCAGATCATCAATGGCAAGATCAGAGTAAGCGGAACAAAGTAAGCTCAGGAGGAGAATCATTTATGATCATTGGATCCCATTCAAAATTCCCGAAAGAAGGAGGACCGTCAGATTTGTTAGTAGACAAGAAGAATGCACAGAAGAGGAGGACAGATCTCAAGCATCAAATCTGAGCATTAGATTCAATCATCGTTGGATCATGAAGGACCTACACTTTCATTAAAGTGCAAGGAGAAATGGGCTCACAAAATCCTGAAAGAAGGAGGACCATCCATCTTCAGGAAGGACACGTGGCGAAAGATCATCATGTCGCTAACTGGAAAGTCAAAGGAACGGGGTTCCATAACCTATTGAATTTGCGATATGAAAAATCTTGAAACTATGTTAGCTGTCAGTTTGAGGTTTTTTCTGGACCGTTGATCTAAGCTCCATCTCGGAGCTTCTCCTATCACGACTTGGAGAGGTAAGAAACATAACCATAGAAATCATGATATGAGAAATCATGATTTAATCTCAGCCGTCAAATCAAGGTGTGTTCTGGACCGTTGATCTGAGCTCCATCTCGGAGCTTTGCCTATCGTGACTTAGAGAGGTAAGAAACATAACCATCGAAATTGCGATATGAAAAATCGTGATTTAATCCCAGCCGTCAGATCAAGGTGTGGTATGAACCGTTGATCTAAACTTCATTTCAGAGTTTTTCCTATCATGACTTGGAGTGACAAGAACCTCTATCAAAAGAATCACGAGATGTGAATTCACGATGAGATCTGGACTGTAGATTCATCCAGATCGTGGACCATTGATTTAAGCTTCATTTCGGAGTTTTGCTTATCGCAACTTGGAGTGACAAGAACCTCCATAGAAGGAATCACGAGATGCTAATTCACGATGAGATCTGGACCGTAGATTCATCGAGATCACGGACCGTTGATCTCAGCTCCATTTCGGGGTTTCGGGAATCACAACTTGGAGAGTTGAGATGCCTCATCTCTAGACTCACGAAATGTGAATTCACGAAAAGCACCTTTTGCATAAGCACTTGGTCATGGCCATGGTCATATAGAGGAAGGAGCTAGCGCAAAAAATATTTGTATCAGAGCTTTGGAGATCGCAAGTGTCGGGACACTTGGCCACAGGAATGACAAAATGATGAAATCCAATTTAAAGGAAAGATTAATAACGTTCATCCAATGGTGTAGATAAACTTGAATATGATCGGAGGGATACTATTCTCTCTCACAGTTAATTCATCAGTTACGAATCAGTTATCAAAATTGATTCATGATTCCTGATCGGTTGGTGTTTCAGTTTCTTAGACAGTTTTCTTTTGCCGAAGAAGATGTGAAGTGTAATTTCTATGGATGTGGTGCATACAATAAAAAGAGACAGACTGTGCACAGTTGGTTGTGCTGAACGAAAAATGAACTAAACTGTAAGAAAGGGAAAATCACAGGATGTGCATTGTGAGACTGAAAATGTGCACAGTGTGATATAAAACTCAGAGAAGAGTAATAGATGAGGAAAATATTTGAAACGAAGTAGAATGACAGAACAAGTTTAAGCAGAGAAGAATTGTAGAACAGATATAGGAACAGAAGAATTGCAGAACAGTTAGAAGAAGACCAGATTTACAGAACAAAGAAGAAGTGGTAAGAATTGATTTATCTGTGTATTTGTCTGTTTATTTATTCATTCATATTCCAAGGTGGTTGGGAGGTGCTAGGGAGGACTGTTGTCCTTATAGGTTCAAGTGGAAGCTTGAACAAAGGGACTTGTAGCTTCCATCTGGTTGTAGCCAGAGAAACCAGGGTGGTAGGGTGGTGCAAGGGAGAGCAAGTGTTATTTGTTATACAGGTTGGAGCCTGTGTAACTGGAAGTTGGTGCTTCCATCCAGTTGGTCCTGGAACATTAGGGGAGTTGGTGCTTCCTTCTAGTGGGTGCTAGAGAAACAAGAGAGTTGGTGCTCTCAAACAAGTTGCAACTTGTAAAACAGAGGTAGCAGCCTCACATTGAGTTGGTGCTCAATTATAGATGTTGTACAAAACTTAAGAGTCTGCCTATCATTTCAAAGAAGAAAAGGTTTTCTCCCTTTATGGGTTTCCTCGTGAAAAATATGTCTCTATGTATACCTTATGTGTGAATGATACTCATTATTGTTATTGTCCATATGCTGTATAATGTTGATGATCACTTGAAGAAAATTTAAGAATCGTTTAATAGACTTAAAATTGTTTAAGAATAAAGACAATTGATTCAACCCCCCCTCTCAGTTGTCTTAGTAATTTCAACACCAAGCTCACCAAATCCATGGCCTTCCACCCCCAGATAGATGGCCAAACCGAGGTTTTAAATAGAATGATTGTGCATATACTTCGCATGTATAATTCAAAGAACCCTCGCACATGGGATGAGAGCCTTCGCTATGTCCAAAATAGCTACAACTGAGCCTTGCATAGCTCAACCGGCCATGGCCCCTTTCAAGTGGGGTCGGGATTCCAACCATTGGGTCCCATAGATGTTTCACTTCCCCTTGCGGTCACCTCGAATGACTCATCTCTTGCTCCAACTGAAGCTGGAAAAGCCACCCGGTTCATTGAGTGGATCTAGCACATCCACCAATAGGTTCAGGATATCCTACAAAAGTCCAAGGAAAAGTACAAATAGTGCCATGATCAACATCGGTTGTCGCGTAAGTTTCAGGTGGGCGACAAAGTTTGGTTGCACTTGCAGAAAGAACACCTTACAGGACCCCATCGGAAGCTTTTCCCACTCTGTTATGGACCATACACTATCACCAAGGCCATGGGGAATAATTATTTTGATCTCAACATTCCTCCTTTCCGTGGCCTGCACGCAGTGTTCAACGTGGATCTCCTTCGCCCTTATTTCCCACCATTATTGGACACCTCAAAAGTAGCAAAACAACTGACACCAATATAGATCAACCCCTATTGCATACAACAGGCATACAATGATTAGATTGCGGATAGACAGATTAAGGGCACTTGACAACAAATGATCCAGCTTTATCGAGTCATCAAAGCAAGGAAACTCCTGCACCAAGGCAAGTGGCTCACCCGGGGCTAAATTCAACAGAAATTTCCTCATCTAATGGAGGCCTCAACGCAATGGAGACCATTGATTCCTAAGGAGGGAATATTGATATAGATGGATATCGGTGGCCACCCACCTTTTCCAACTGGCTCAAAACCATTTTCTGACATTTTTGGCAATTTACTATTTTTAGCAGTTTTTACTTCCAGGGCCATTTTGAGGGCCTAAATGAAGGTTTTTTGGTATCCAGATCCTCAATGATATCCAAAGGAATGATTGATCCCCCAAAGTGAATCTCCTCGGTGATACCTTTCCAACAGGCTATCACACGCCTAAAACAAAGATCGTATGCAAAAGTTACGACCCTGGGAATTTGATGTACTAGCTTACCCAAATGGGGCCCACATGACTTTTGGCGCTTCATCTCCTAGGGTTAGGTTTTTGGATGTCTAGGGTTTTTGGAATTCTTGCTTATTGTAAAAAGGCCTTCAGAGCCTCATTCTAATCTTTTTCTGGTGAATGCGCGTTGTCGTCACATCTCTTCTCAAAGATAAGCCGCCACCATTCCGACAAGCTTGTTTCCGTTGCATTTTACAGTTTCAGCTTATTTCATTATTGAACAGAAAACCAATTTTACTGTATCTATGTTATTTTGTGTTAAGAACCTATTAATAATCTGTATTCATTTCGTTTTTCTCATAAAATCCGGATCAATTATCCATCCCAATTCAGCGCCGGGAGGAGGTTTCCATGGATTTCAACACAGGGTTACCAAAGTTAGAAGGAAAGAGTGTCATCATGGTGATTGTTGATGGAATGACCAAGTACACACAATTTTGTGCACTCTCTCATCCCTTCAAATCTAGTACAATTGCCACCGCATTCATGGAGACAACTCAAAAGCTACATGGAAGCCCAAAGATTATTGTAAGTGACAGAGACCCCATCTTCACTGCACATTTTTGGAAAGAATTATTTTCTTGTTTGGGCACTCAATTGGCTCATAGCTCATCCTATCATCCTCAATCTGATGGACAAACCAATATAGTGAACAAATGTCTAGAATTCTACCTTCGTTTCTTTGTCTCTGATAAACAAACACAATGGTTCAAATGGTTACCCTTGGCAGAATGGTGGTATAACATTTCCTTTCATACTGCAACCAAAATGACACCATTTATGGCACTTTATGGATACCACCCTCCTTCCATCACTTCTTCTCTAAAAATAAAATCTAAGGTTCAAGCAGTGGAAGATCACACCGAGAATCAACAACAAGTTCTCCAAATCTTAAAGGACAACTTGAACATGGCACATAATCGCATGAAACAACAAGCAGATCAACATCGTAGTGAAAGAAGTTTTGAAATATGGGATTGGGTGTTTTTAAGACTACAACCATACAAACAGATCAAGAAAGCCAATAAGGATAGTAAATTATCACCAACGTACTATGGCCCTTATAAGGTGTTGCAAAATATTGGTACTATGGCATACAAATTGGAGTTGCCTACATCTTCACGAGTACACCCAGTTTTCCATGTTTCATGCTTAAAGAAGGTTATAGGCGACAAGATTCCAGTTCAAACTATATTTCCAGAACTTGACGAGGAAGGAAAAATCATACTGGAGCCTGAAGCCATCACTAACACAAGAATTTGCCAGTTGAGGAATAGATGCATTTCAGAGTATCTCATTAAATGGAGGAAACTATCGACTGAAGATTCCACTTGGGAAGATGAGTCTTTTATACATAAGCATCCAGTGTTACTCAAGCATTGTGGACAACACCTGTCTCAAGGGGAAGGGCATGTTAAGCCCTAATATTGGCTCATTACCCCTTAATTGGGGCACATTATATTAGTAATGTTATTTTATTTATGTTGGCTTTAGGCCATTAGTTGTAATTATACCTCCTAGTCTCCTATATATACCAAGGAGACATTTTCATTTTGAATCATCTTGTACTTGAGCATTTAAGTGGGGTAAAAGGCGGTTTCCCCCTCGAAGAGGCTTATTATCTAAAATTATCTCTTTTTCAAGGCGTTGAGTACTTTTTCTGAGGCTTTTCTATGCTATATTGATATTTGGTTCTTAACAACTGAGTTGGCAGTTTGGGCAGACATGTGGGTGAATGAGATTTTGACAAGTGGCATGTTGATGGCAAATTGGGAGGTGCCACATGGCCTAGACATGGGTTGCCACGTGGCACCCTAATGTTTATGGTGTTTAAAATTTTTATGGAGTCCGTGGAGTTCAAACCCCGAACCTCCCCCACCCACCGTATGCAAAGTCTTGGTAAAGGTTGGGATGCCAATGCACCCACATGGTAGTTCTTACCATGTAACAATTTTAAATTTATTTAAATTTAAATGTGTTAAAGGTTGCCACGGGCGGTTCGTCTGGGGCTTAGCCCCAGCGCTCATTTACATATGCACCCATGTGACCTAACTCCACACAAACTTTGGCATGTAATTTTTCAAAATGGTCAATCAATTTTGCTCGACACTTGGTGCATACATGTGCCCAACACGTGTCACACCCACAGATAACCTTGTAACATAGCCCTTTTTATGCATTGGGATGTGGCCACATGGCCCCCATACACCCAACACCTTCGAGATTCGAGGGCTTAGTTCATTAACGATGCGAAAATTTAGCATGTTTTGCGGGAATGCACACCTGTGCTAGGTTTAGGCACGGGAAACACCCAGAAGCCAGGTTACTCACACAGGAGTGTGTTTTGGTGAACTAGAGACAACAATCTTGAAGGAGAAAAATGACAAGAGGCCTAACTTCTTCATTGTTTGGCCAAATGAGGTGCTGAAAAAGCCCATGTAGGGGTTTTTGGATGTTTTGAATCCATTGGATCAATTTCCAAAGCCATTTGGAAACTACTTTTGTATTTTTTTTCTACCTTGAAGTTTCAGGAGCTCCAGGGAGCTTAGGGCCACCATTGAAGGAGGCCATGCTCAGATGAGCCCAAGTCTATTTTCTATGACCAAATAGTCATTTTTGACTAATTGTTATGCTCTGAACACATTGGGACAGGTTTTAGAGGCATTTGAGGAGTTTTACAGGTGTTTTTTCCACAAGGAATCTCAAGGCCACATGTAAAAGAGGTCATGCCTGGATGAGCCATGGTCCATTTTCAAAGTTCTATTAGTCATTTTGGGGGGTTTTATGTATTATGAACCAAATGGTATAGTAAATAAATCCATTGGAGTTGAGAAGTAACTTGTAAAATAATATTTAACAAACTAATCCCAGAGAGCCTAGTCCATTGATGGAGGCTCAAGGAGATGTAGCCCAGTTGGGGGTGAACTCCTTTATCATGTTCTCATTGTTGTGAGTTGTTGGTTGTATTTTGCTGCATGTTATGTTGTTTTTGTATTTCTTTAAACAAAATTTAACCTTTTAAAGAACCTCACACATAAACACATAAAAGAGGCATAAACTTGACACATAAATTCTCTTGCACAACTAAGACATTGAGCAAGGTCTTGAAGTTTATGTTAATGGAGTAGAGGGTGCTTGCATAGAAAAACAAGTCAACCCCTTATTTTTAGATCACACAGAAATATTAGGTGACTCGGGATGAGTCACATGTCAGTGTTGGGGACCTGTTGGCACCATGCCAAAGTGGAAAGAAGGAGGATCGTGGGAAAAAAATCATGAAAAAATTGAAGTAACATTTGGAGAAAGAACAACATGCACACATGAAAGAAAGTGTGCACAAGGAAAGCAACAACCGGAGGAAGAACAACACGTGCATGGGAGGAATACCTAACTTCGGTAGGGTTAGGGTTTTGGTAATATGTTGTAAATGGCTGAAGAGCATGATATATATGAATATATATATACACAGGTATCATATAGAGGTTGGCATATTTTGTATTAGGTTCATTGTTTTCTTAGAGTTTTGAGTTTTGTAATATTACACGATAGTTATGTACGAGTTGATGCGGTATGTAATAATTTTATGTACCAATTTTGGAAGCTTTTGAGCTAAGAACAGAGGAGAGAAGGTAGATATGAGGATTAGATTGCAGACTGTGGAGCCTGGTGTGATCTAGTTCACCCCATACAGATCTGACCCATTTTGAGGAGAATTGTAAGCACGTGGTGCCAAAAATGCAGAACTACCATAATAAAAGAGCCAAGAGCCAAATCTTTGTGGATGTAGCCCACGAGGGGGTGAACCATGGTAATATTTGTGTATTGTGGTGAATTCATGTATATCTTTACTCTCTTTCAACAGTTCATTGTTATGCTTGATGAATGAGTTAATACATTGTTATGGAGTATGATTATGATGTTCGGGAAATAAATTGTGAAATGTAAATATGCAACCATGAAGAATAAGTAGATTACACTTACAATTCGTAGTACATGTATCTAAAGAATAAACCCCTATCTCATACTCAATCCTAGGCTGTAAACACCTGAGTCTTACAGCCACCCATTTAAAGCTATCTCGTGTGAGACCGCATAGTGCATTCTGTGTACTGTCTTGCCTTCTGGTTTACCAGGAGGGCTGATAGTTTTAGAGGCTTTGTTGGAAACCCGAATGACATGAAACCTGGGTCGATAACTTAGATGGTGACCAAAGAACCAGTAGAAAAGACCAACAAATAATACCCAACACATGAAGCTGATGGAAGTGTGGAAAAGTTCAAAGCAAGATTTGTAGCCAGAGGCTTCACTCAGAAAGAAGGAATCAATTATGAAGAGACTTTTGCTCCTATAGCCAGGTATACCTCCATTCAAACTATTATTGTTTTATCTCCCGTTTGTGGTTGGAAGTTACATCAGATGGATGTAAAAACAACATTCTTGAATGGAAAGAATGAACAAGAGGTCTTTGTGGAACAAACAAATGGTTTTGTACTGCATAAAAAAGGCACTCATGTATGCAATCTAAGGAAGGCCTTGTATGGTCTTAAGTAGGCTCCCAGAGTTTGGTATGACAAGATTGATGGATTTCTTAAAAGCCTGGGATTTCAAAAAAGTGATGTTGATACAAATTTGTACTTCAAGGTAAGAGGTAACCAACCTGTTATACTAATCGTGTATGTTGATGATCTCTTTCTAACAAGAGATGAAGGGATAATAACCTGGTGTAAGAGGGAGATAACCTCATAATTATATATGAAAGACTTAGTCTTGATGCATTACTTCCTAGGATTGGAAGTATAGAAAAGACAGGGCGAGATATTTATGGTACAAGGAAAATACATAGTGGATGTACTAAAGAGGTTTGGTATGATGGATTGCAAATCCATGTCTACTTTGATAATTACCAACCTGAGGTAGCTACATAATTCTAATAAAGGTTCAAGTTTGGTGGATCCCACCATGTATAGGCAGTTGATTGGATCATTGATATACATGATCCACACTAGGCCAGATATATGCTATGCAATGATTGCAATGAGTCAGTTCATGACTGAACTGAGACAGAGACACTGGGTGGCAGCAAAGAAAATCTTGAGATATCATAGAGGGAACATTACTTATGGTCTAAGATATACATTCAGTGGTGGTTTATTTATTCATGGGTATGCAGATGTTGACTGGGTAGGAATCCCAGTGGATCAAAAGAGTACTTTCGGATACTGCTTCAGTTTAGCATCAACTATGATATCTTGGTCAAGATGGAAGCTGGGATCCATTGCACAGAGTACAACAGAGGCTGAGTTCATTGCAACAAGTGATGCTAGAAAGGAAGTAGTATGAAAATTGGTTTCTGGGTTATTTGGTGACAAGCTCGAGACGACCGTGGTTCACTGTGATAATCAAAGTTGCATAAAATTGACAGAGAACCTGGTATTTCATGATAGGTAAAATCATATTGACATGAGGTACCACTACATCTGAGACTTGGCCCAGAGAAAAATTGTAAAGTTACAGTACATAGCCACGAGCGAGCAGGTAGTTGATATCCTAACCAAGTCTCTGACCTTGAGATAGTTTGTGCAGCTAAGAAGAAAGATTGGTGTGGTTGAGAATGACTCCCTCACTGAGAGAGAATTTTATATTCAACAACATCAATGGTCATTCTCCAATGAGAGGCCATATGGGCCACCCTGAGGCTAGCTAGAGAGATTTGGAGAATCAACCAGTCTTGTGAGGTATTGAAAAAAACCTGGGGGAACGTACAACCTCTGTGAGTCAAACCAACATTCAGGACAAACAAGATGTTATGTGATTCTAATGCAAAAATCAGGGGGAATGTACAACCTTTGTGAGCATAGATAGTCTAGTGCAAAATTTAGGGGAAATGTACAACCTCTGTGATCATAGACAATCTAGTGAAAAAGACAGGGATAATGTACAACCTCTGTGAGCATAGATAGACTAGTGAAAAAGTTAGGGGGAATGTACAACCTCTGTGAGCCTAGTAAAACCTTGTGATCCATGAGAAAAAAATCAAGGCATCTAGCAAAAGTTAGGTTGAATATAAAATTCCTATGAGATATAAACAAATGATATTCCTAATATTTCAAATGATATAAATGTATTGATCTAGTGCGTTGGAATGTGTAACATTATCCACCATGAAGAAAATTTCAAATTGCCTTGTAAGGAGTTGAGTTGTAACTAAATTCTTAAGTCTAGTTCTATTTTTGAACTAAAGTGTAATGTTGAGTTGCAACTGAAGTATCAAGTCTAGTTCTATTTTTGAACTAAAGTGTAATGTTGAGTTGTAACTAAAGTCTTAATTCTAGTTATATTTTCGAACTAAAGTGTAATGTTGAGTTGCAACTAAAGTCTCAATTCTAGTTCTATTTTCGAACTAAAGTGTAATGTTGAGTTGTAACTGAAGTCTAAAGTCTAGTTCTATTTTCAAACTAAAGTATACCAGTCTCAAGTCTAGTTCTATTTTCAAACTAAAGTGTAATGCTGAGTTGTAACTGAAGTCTCAAGTCTAGTTCTATTTACGAACTAAAGTATACCAGTCTCAAGTCTAGTTCTATTTTCAAACTAAAGTGTAATGTTGAGTTGTAACTGAAGCCTCAAGTATAGTTCTATTTTCGAACTAAAGTATACCAGTCTCAAGTTTAGTTCTAAGTTTGAACTAAAGTATGAATCTCAATTATGATCAAAGCATACACACAAGTTACCATTTTGAGTCTCTCCTCTTCTCCTCTTCAGCCTATATAAGCAGAGGTCGACCCCTCTCCTCAACACAGTTTTGATATGCAGGTTAAGGGTGAGGCAATAGAGGCACATACCAGTGATAAAGAGGCAACATACCAAAGTGGAATATTAGTGTTGTATATCAACAATAGAGGCAGCATATCAGAGGTGTATTTCAACAAAGTCGCTTAGGTATTTTTCAGGTCAAAGTCATCTTGGAAAGCTCTTTAAGAAAAAAATATTCATTGTGGATATTTGTAAGTGATATTACATTATTAATGCAATAAAGGAATATTGTTTGCTGGGGTTTTTCTTCCTGTACAGGGTTTCCCCAGGGTATATGTGTGCATGCTTACTTATCTACATAGTTATTGCAATTCGATTATGATTTGTTATTGTTGAAGTGTATTAAGATGGAATCAAGTGTATTAAGCTGGAATCAAAGTGTTGAAGAAAATAAAAGAATTAATCCCCATAATAAATCAAGCTCATAATTTAACATGGTATCAGAGCGTAGGGTGTGTTAAATGTGTTGATGTGCAACAATAGGTACACACAAATCCAATCTAGCTTGATTAAGTTTCTAGTGTGAATTCCATGACATCCTCCATTTCAGTTAGGGCTGAGGATAAGCTCAAAGGAGCTACCGAATTCAATGTGTGGAAGCTATAGATAACAAATATCTTGCAAGAGCATGATCTTGAGAAGTATGTGACCACAGTGGTGAAGGAACCCACGAATAATATAGGAAGAAAGACCTTCATGAGGAGTCAAGCAAAGGCCAACCGAATCATCTTTGACTCATTCAAAGACAGTATAATTCTTGCAATGAATTTTTTAATGACTACCAAGGAGTGTATGGATACCTTGGTGAATTTGTATTAGAAACATGCTCCAATTTAGAAGAGGACACTTAAGCACAAGCTTAAGTATTTGAATATGGATAAAGGTGAATCAGTGGCATCTTTTTGTTCCAAGATAGTCCAGATCAGAGATCATATTTTGTTCACAGGGGTGACAGTGGATGATGATGATTTAGTGCAGGCCATTTTTTATGGTCTTCCTTCTTCATGGGACACCTTCTTATCCAGTGTAACTAGGAGAGAGATTCAACCCATGTTTGAGAATTTATGTCATGATTTCCTCCAAGAGGAGAGTTGCACAACTACTAGAAGTGAGCCAACAAAAGAAGAGCACTTAGCTTTAGCATCAATATTCAAGCGAAAGAAGAAAGGCACTTTCCATAAAGGATCTCAGCAGAATCCAAACACCAAAGGTACATTCAAAGGCAAGAATATTAATGCATCTAATATTAAATGCTTTAGTTGTAATAAGTTGGGTAATTTTGATAAATATTGTTTGTTTACAAAGAAATATCCAAGGAAAGGGAAACATCATGCCTCAGCTGCTAAGGATGATGAATCCAAAAGAAATCAGAAAAGTCCTTCTAATGAGAAAGAAAATAGAAAAGAGTATTACTTGGTTTCTTCCTTATCCAATTCAGTTTTCACGGGGATGAAAAATTGGTTAGCAGACAGTGGTGCATCAAAGCACATGGAAGGGTACAAGGAGATCCTCTCATATTTCGAGACAAAATATTTTGCAGAGCATGTTGAGCTTGGGAATGACAAATGTTACAAGATAGAGGGAGTAGTCTCTATCCTTCAGATTGGAATCTGGGCCTAGACTTGATGCTAATGAAATATTATATGTTCTAGGGCTCAAGAAGAATATAATGTCAGTTGCAATCCTTGAGGATAAGGGATATTGGGTGATATTCAAGGATAGGAAGGCACTACTATGGGATAAAGGTAGCCACTTAAGTACAACAGAACCCACAGTGCAGGATTGTATGTCATATCAATACAGTCAGTTCAAGCATTGGCTCATGATGCGACTAACTCCAGTGAGTTGTGGCACAAAAGAGTTTGACATCTTCATTACAAAGATATTCTAGATCTGAAAAACATGGTATGTGGCATGCCCTCTATTTAACTTAGTAAAAATAAAATTTGTAAGGGATGCATGCTAGGTAAAAATATAAAGAAAGAATTTCCTAGTAGTGACAATAGAGCTCAGGGCATCTTAGATCTAGTTCATTCTGATGTATGTGGTCCCATGTCATATCCCTCACTCAATGGTTGTTTGTATTATGTCATTTTTATTGATGATTACTCAAGAAAATATTGGATATATTTTCTTAAAGCTAAAAGTGACACATTTGATAAATTCAAAGAGTATAAAGCCTTTATTGAAAAGCAGAAAGGGAAACACATCAGAATCCTTAGAACAGACAATGGATGAGAGTTTGAATCTCTTCAGTTTTATGATTTCTGCAAGTCATCAAGAATCAAGAGACAATTGATCATGCCACATAACCCTCAACAAAACGGAGTTGCTGAGAGGAAAAAATAGGACAATTTGTGAGGCAGCAAAAGCAATGATGTTTGACCAGGATCCGCCAAATTATTTATGGGCAAAAGCTCCCTCCACTACCATGTATATTCAGAACATGTGTCCACATGATATATTGAAGGACAAGACTCCTGAAGAGTTATTCTCATGGATGAAACATGAAGTAGGGAATCTAAAGATATTTGGATGTCCTATGTATATTCATGTCCCCAAGGAAAAGAGGACAAATATGGAACCCTCAGGAAAGAAAGGGGTTTTTGTGGGGTACAGTGAGAACTCCAAGGCTTACATGATTTATATACTAGGTCATAGGCAAATAGAGGTAAAAATATATGTGACTTTCCATGAGGAAGCCGTGTTTAAGAAATCCAGAGAGCTTTAGCAAGAATCAAAAGCAGTTCAGCGAGCTTCACCCTCTTCTGAAAATGAAGAGTAAGATGATCATAGGGAGGAACCTTGTGAAGGGACAAGTAATGAGCCCCTATAACCTGATGAAGTGTTATAAATAAATCTTGAAGAACCTCCAGCCAAAAGGAAGCCAGGGTGGCTTAAAGAAATAGTGTAGGAAGCAAAAAGGATAGTTGCTCCTAAAGGAACTTTCAGGGAAAGGAAGAGGACTCATAGGTTTGGAGGTTATGTTGCACTAATGAGAAACATTAGTGATGTCGAACCTTCTTCATTTGAAGAAGCAAATAAATTACAAGTATGGAAGGATGCCATGCTTGAGTAATATAGGTCTATTATAAAGAACAATGATTGGGATATTGTGCCCAGGCTAAAAGACAAATCAATGGTTTCTTCCAAATGGATCTATAAGATCAAACTTGCAGCTGATGGAAGTGTGGAAAAGTTCAAAGCAAGATTTTTAGCCAGAGGCTTCACTCAGAAAGAAGGAATTGACTATTAAGAGACTTTTTCTCCTGTATCCAGGTATACCTCCATTCGAACTATTATTGCTTTAGCTCTCGTTCTTGTTTGGAAGCTACATCAGATGGATGTAAAAACAACATTCTTCAATGGAAAGTTTGAACATGAGGTCTTTGTGGAACAAGCATATGGTTTTGTATTGCATAAAAAAGGCACTCATGTATGAAATCTAAGGAAGGCCTTGTATGGTCTTAAGAAGGCTCCCAGAGTTTGGTATGATGAGATTGATGGGTTTCTTAAAAGCCCAAGATTTCAAAAAAGTGATGTTGATACAAATCTATACTTCAAGGTAAGAGGTAACCAACCTGTTATACTAATATTGTATGTTGATGATCTCTTTCTACCAAGATATGAAGGGATAATAGCTTGGTGTGAGAGGGAGATAACCTTAGAATTCGAGATGAAATACTTATGCTTCATGCATTACTTCCTAGGATTTGAAGTATGGATTTACTCCGAATTGTTATGCCCCCTGACTTCTGCATTATAGAGCTCGGTTTAAACCAAAAGTCAGGATGAATGAGAGGCTATGTGAGTCTAATGAAAAGAGAAGTAAGTCTAATTAAAATATATATTAGTAAAATATATATCATTTTTCTACTATACAATACAAAATATGTCACCATTGAAAACTTCAATTAAAATAATCAGGGAGGAAAACAGACAAGTGTTTTCTTCAATCAAAGGATACGAATACATGTTCCAAGTAATCAATTTACAACTACTATATTCATGTCACAATTTCTCTGGCTCTTCATGTGATGATGCACAGGAGGTTTGCAAAGAACTGGCCAGGATCGTGGACATCATGGGTGGTTTGGAAGAGAAGGATTTGTGGATGGTACCTGAAAAGTCTGTATTGGCATTTCTACTCATTTTATTTGACCTCAAACATGCTGGGTTTTTTAAAATATAGACTATGGTTTTAATAATTTACCGTGGGATGGTTGACAACTTCATCAATTACCTTCTTAGAAACAAGGGGTTTCCCATCTTTTATTTGGTTGAACTCTCTCTCTCTCTCTCTGTATTATTTGAATGGGAGAGTTTGAGGGATGTAATAAATGAAGACCTTTACAATGGAATGGTAATCCTTAGAGTTGCATAGATCAGTAACATCTGCCTCTTCTATTTTCCATGTTGCGTGGAGGTTCTCTATATGGTAGTAATGGTATCCATTTCCCATCTCCAGGAGCACATGATGCAGTTACATCTAGCAACCACAAAGATGATTCTATGATCTCTAGCTCTAACAGTAGTACCAGCAACCATGAAGATGACAATGGAGAGGTGGATAAGAATATTCATCTACTTAGTATGGCACTTGTCCAAGGGCTCTTCTTGATTTATTACCTACTCACAACTACCTATAGTGAAGAGGACCCCCATAACAGGGAGACGTTGCAAAGTATGGATATAGTAGAACCGGTTGTCCGAATGGTGAAACTAGTACTTGCAGGTAACAAATTCTTCCAGTTATCGCAATTGGGTTTTGGATTAAAAATCATAGCATTGTGTAATGATGAAGGTGATCTTAGTGGGAAGATAAAAA
>ML777791.1:558137-584417 GCA_009831015.1 Picea engelmannii
GTCTCAGATGTAGCAGCGAAACCCCAAGACCTTGAGCTCTGATACCATATGTTAAGAACCAAACATCAATATAGCATGGAAAAACCTCAGGAAAAGTACTCAACGCCTTGAAATTGAGATAATTTCAGATAATAAGCCTCTTCTAGGGGGCAACCTCCTTTTACCCCACTTAAAATGTTCAAGTATAAGATGATTCAAAATGAAAATGTCTCCTTGGTATATATAGGAGACTAGGAGGTATAATTACAAATAATGGCCTAAAGCTGACATAATTAAAATAACATTACTAATCTAAATTACAACTAATGGCCTAAAGCCGACATAAATAAAATAGCATTACTAATCTAATATGCCCCAATTAAGGGGTAATGAGCCAACATTAGGGCTTAACACAAAGGTTGGACCTTTTTGTGTCGATTGTAATATAGGTTTTCTATTTTGAGAGTTAATATAAAGCAAATCCGAAGATTCTCAATTCCGTCATGACTGTGTTATGAGTTTGTTTCCTTGTATCTCATATTTCATTTCATTTCATATTTGTATTTGATGAATGCTTCGCTATAATTTAGTACAACCTTTACTATAGTGAATGAATTTTGGTTTTCTATATTGTTTACTATTTTTCCTCTGTACCAACTATCAGCAGGTATAAGACCAGTCAACACCTTAAGAATTCTGTATATATCTTATGCTTCATTGGGTTATTTCTTTACATTTTTCTTCTTCTGTTTATATGTGAGATTCTCCCTTGATAGGAGCCTTACTCGATAGATATCTTAATGTTTTCTCCCACCCCATACATTTTTATCAAAATATAACTCAGTTACGGGAAAGGGCCTTTGGTTTGCACCCTTTTTTCACTCCTGAAACTGTAAACTCTCTTTTATACGACCGAAATTGAGACAACACTTAAATTCCCCTTGAGATTTTCTTATCTTTCTGTTCCTCCATGACTGTCCCTATAACAAGGCAGCCTAATATCGAACCCGGACTATCAGATCAAACACATATTGCCTTAAACCTTTTTGATACTATCCTTAAAACAACCACTACTCGGGTTGAACTCGAATGCTCATGGGCAGTGATTGAACGGGATATAAACATCCAGTAACAGTTGGAAGCTAGACAATGCCAATACATAAATCATCCCTAGTTTCCCTTGCCGAAGGTTGACGTTTCTTCCTTCCCTACCCTTTACTCATTTTCAGATGCCTAGACACTGTACTTCTAAGCCTTAAGTACAGACTCTAGAACAACATCTTTTTGGCGCCGTTGCTGGGGACCGAAGTTACAAAATCTTTTTCCTTGGGAAAATGACATTTATTTCATTGAAAGTGCCACCCTTTGATAGTGAACAAGGAGTGCACACCTGTAAAGGCTTTCCAATATTTCACTTGGTGACCCCACGATTAATAAGCTAGCATCTGGATGAAGGAATACTAGGCAAAACCCAGATGGTAAGCAGACCACACCCGTTACTAACCCTGAGAAAATTTTAAAGACAAGAGGATCTCTTAAGCCGACCCCTGCAGTCTATCAACTTAAATAACTGCAATCAAAGACCAAAAGTTCTTCTGAACCTTTGACTTTGCGCAGCCCTTTCTTCGACACTAAGGATCTAACATCGAACTACTCCAAAGTTAGAAGTAAAACCAATCCGATAACCCCTGCAGAACATAAAGGAAAAATTCCTGCAGAAAATTTATCTACTATCGATATATCATGAACTCTTCAGTTGAATTTCATGACCTCACACGGTATCGAAGAATATTTCACACATCCAGCTTCCACACTCGTTGGTTCCCCTGACTACATCTTTTGCAAGTCTGAAGAGCCAATCCCTCACATCCCTTACCAGTCATCCTCGGATTTTTCACCCCACAAAGAAAGTAAAGATTCACTTTTAGTCTTCCAAAACTCCCTTTACAACTTTCCACTAATAACGATGGCAGCCGCCGAAGGAGGAGGTGGTGGGGTTATCGGAGTAGGAGGTGGAGGATCTGCTGGAGGAGGAGCTGGAGGCCAAGGTCTTTCCCCCCCTCCCAGAGTGTTCGCTAAAGTGGCAGCAAGGTACGCTCCCTTGGTATTGCTCGTTCCTCTACACGACCTTCCCAAAAATTATATAAAAAAATTGCCAAAATTCACTGGGGAAGGAGATATGACCGCAACCGAACACATAAGTTTCTTTGAACAATTCATAGACATCCTAGGTCTCAAACATGAAGATGTGTATTCAAGGCTTCTCATCCAAACCTTCGAAGGACAGGTCCAAATTTGGTTTCAGAGTCTACCCGTAGGATCTATCTTGTCCTATGACGCCTTGGAAGATGCTTTCCTTAGACAATGGGGCGAAAGAAAGGACCACCTATATTATCTAACCGAGTTTGGGTCTTTAAGAAAAAATAATTCAGAAACGGTTATGGAGTTTATTCAAAGATTCAATAAACTGTATAAAAAAATCCCAGCCGAGGTTAAACGGTCCCAACCCGCAGCCAAAGTAACTTTTGCGGGGGCTTTCGAACCAGATTTTGCACTTCTTCTATGGGAAAGAAGGGGTACTACTCTAAATCGAATGCAATATCAAGCTATAGAAATTGAGTCAAATATGATGGCTTCTAGTAAGTTAAAAGCTAAAGTAGAAACAGGAAATCGATAAAATAGACGCTTTAGAGAACAAGCAGGGCCGTCAGGGTCTAATAGATACACAGATGACAAAGTAGACGATATGGCTAGGGTAATTAAGGACCTATCTAATAAAATATCTAGAATGGAGCTAGAATAGGCCAAAGCCGATTATTTCGCCAAAAAGGATTTCAAGAGGAACCCCAACCCCCCGAACCAACAAAGATAGATAAAAAATGAAGACCAAAAAATACAAGCTCCCATAAAGAACGGAAATTTTATAGGAGCAAATGATCTCCAAGATTTCAGAGATTCAGATAATGATGTCACAAAATTTGGTGATGACTGCACACAATCGTATCTGACTAGAGAATATTATGAAAAATCTCTAAACACTCAACAATCGTCGGTAAAGGGTGAAGAAAGAGATCATACTGACCTTTGTATCTCTCAACAAGAAACCGAAATGATAATGGCCGAGGTCCAACCTAAGTATAACTTGAGATCTAAGAGTAAGCCCATTTCAACTACTCAACCTAAGAAAATTCTCCCAAGAGGTCAAACTTATGAGCCTACCCCAGAAGAAACCCTATTACCTAACAACAAAGTGAAAGTAGTAGGCACACAAGAGTCTGAAGTGGGAAAAGTTGAGACCCAAGCACAAGGAATCAAAACAACTAATAAAATTATGCCTTCAACCAAGACCATGAGTAATAAAGCGGTCCAGACGAATAAGTTGGAAAGGAAGGATTCAAAAGTCCCAACTAGAGAAACAGACAAAGTGAGCGGAGTTTTCAGTTTCAAAAATGAGATAAATAAAATTAAGATACCAATTCCTCTGGTAGAATTAGCAAAAAACCCAGTTTATCGAAAGTAGATTACCAAAGTGATAGGTGTCTCAAGGCTAGAAAGCCAGTCTGACGTTTTAAACTTGGAAGATGATAAACCCAACATCACTTTTTGTCCACATTTTAAAGGGGCCAAAGACACTATTGCTCCCTTTTATATCACCTTAAATGTATACGATCAACTGCTACATAATTGCATGCTAGACTCCGAAGCCTCCCATAACATGATGCCTAAAATTATTATGGACAAATTGGGTCTCCAGATCACTAGACCTTATGGATATATTTACTCTTTTGACTCGAGAAGAGTTAAGTGTATGGGAATGATAAGGGATTTAATAGCTACCCTAGCATAGGTCCTAGTTAAGAGTATCTTGATGGATGTGGTTATTGTTGATATTCCCCCCAAGTATGGCTTACTGTTGTCTAGGTCATGGGGATCCAAGATGGGGGGTCCTCTTCAACTGGATATGATGTTAGCCACAATTCCTGTGTTTGGTGGGCAATTTACTCAGTTGTACAGAGAGACGAGGTTAGCATATACAGTAAGCGACCCTCAAAATCCGAACAATTTCCCTATTTACATTGCAGATCAAGATTTAGTAAATTGTATCTTATCTTTTGACGATGGTTTAGATGGTTGTCTAGAAGAAAATGATATAGAGCAAGAAGAGTCAGGTTACATGACTGAGGATATGTGTAGCACCGGCATCTGGAAAATGTTTTTTGATGGTGCCTCATCTTGTGAAGGGGCTGGTGCAGGAGTGCTTTTAGTGGCTCCTGAAGGAAAGTTCATTGTTCCTTTTTTTTACAGACTGCAATGGGATACAGATTATACTAATAGTGTATGTGAATATGAAGCATTGGTCTTAGGATTAGAGGCTGCCAGGAAGCTAAAAATAAATAACCTATAGGTATACGAAGATGCAGAGTTAATAGTCAAACAAATAAATCGATAGTACAAAGCCAAGCATCCTAGATTAAGATCATACAGGAATTGTGCCTGGGATTTGATGGAAAACTTTTTCTTGTCTGTAAATTTCCACTTCATCCCATGCACAGAAAACTTACATGCTGATGCATTAGCTAAAGAAGCTTCAACTTTCACTCCTCCTACAACCTTTAAATTGAAGTATCACATAGAGATAAGACACATACCATCTATACCAGATAATATCCAGCACTGGTAGGTTTTTGAGGATGATGAACAAATTAAGAAGTTTCTTGAAGCAGTAGGTGAATTTTCTGAAACTCATGTGGATCAAGAAAATCAGAATGACCAGATATGGATCATGCAAGAAGGGGAGGACCCTCAAGCTTTCCAAGACAAAATTGCAAATCATCGTATGCTGGTCCTAAAAAATAACTAGATTCCAAAGGGACTGATCCCTGTAGAAATACTGTTTGATCAAAACGACATACCCATAAAATCCACCTTACAATCCCAACCTGAAGAGGTTGAGGACTGTGACATAGGAACCAAAGAAGAATCCAAGATGGCCAAAATATCTAAACTCCTCCCCCCTGAAATAAAGGACAAATATAAGGACCTACTCAGACAATTTAAGGATGTTTTCTCCTGGTCTTACGACGAGTTAAGAACCTACGACACTGTCATGATCGATCACAAGATACCTTTAAAACCTGGGGTCAAACCGTTTAGACAAAATCTCAGGCAGATCAACCCCATTTTATTGCCTATGGTCAAGAGAGAAGTGAAGAAACTTTTGGAGGCGAATATTATAGTACCTCTAAGATATTCTGATTGGGTGGAAAATCTGGTCCCGGTCAGAAAAAAGAGTGGAGAAATTAGACTGTGCGTGAATTTCAAAAATTTAAATAAATCCTCTCTTAAAGACAACTATCCTCTGCCCAAAATGGATCATGTGTTAGAAAAGGTAGTTGGGGAAAATAGAATGTCTATGATTGATGGTTTCTCTGGATATAATCAAATTGCCATGAATGAACAAGATAAAGAAAAAACACCTTTTACCACCCCTTGGGGTACGTTCATGTATGATAATATGCCTTTCGGTTTGATGAATGCAGGAGCCACGTTCCAATGTGCTATGGGCATTGCTTTCATCGGAGAGAGGGATAAGTTCATATTCATCTATCTCGATGATTTAACAGTCTCCTCCAAATCCGACGAAGAGCATCTGGTACATATTAAACAAACATTCAAAAAATGCCGTAGGTTTGGTCTATCCTTAAACCCCAATAAATCACACTTCGCCATGCAAGAGGGTAAATTACTGGGTCATATTGTATCTAAGGATGGAATTAAGATTGATCCTAAGAGGGTTGAAGCAATAGACACTATAAACATTTCCAAAAATGTAAAAGAAATTCAATCTTTCTTAGGAAAAATAATTTTTTTACAAAGATTTGTCCCAAATTTCGCTGAAATTGTAAAATTGATCACAGATATGCTGAAAAAGAACAACGAAGTAAAGTGAACAACAGAAGCCAAAGCATCGTTCGCACATATTAAGAAATTAATAGCCGAGGCACCTGTATTGGCAAGTCCTGATTATCTGAAAGACTTTCTTATTTTTTCATTTTCCTCTGAACACACGATTGTTGTGGTGCTCCTCCAAAATAACAAAGAGGGTTTCAAACAGTCGATCGCCTTTTTCAGCAAGAGTCTCAGAGACGCAAAAATCAAGTACGATATAATAGAAAAACAAGCGTACGCCATGGTAAAAGCACTAAAGGCATTAAGAACATATGTATTGCACTCCAAGATCATTACGTACGTACCAACCAGTTCTGTGAAAGATATTTTGGTACAACCAAACAGTGATGGGAAAAGAGGACGATGGATGGCCAAGATTCAAGAATTTGACCTGGAAATCAAACCTACTAAATTAATAAAAAGACAAGGCCTGGCCAAACTTTTGGCTGAATCAAATCTCAGAGCTCTGGATATAAACTGCCTACAGGGATATGAGGAAAATATGAACGTAAGTGAGCTTTATGAACCAACAAGTGAAATTAAGATCGAGGAGAAGTTTGTATCATCAGAATGGTATAGAAACATAATATCCTACCTACTGACTCTAAAATTCCCAAGTGAACTATCACCATCAAAAGCCAGGACTTTAAAGCTTCATGCTGTTAAGTATTGTATCACTGAAAATCAACTGTATTGGAAAGACCCGGTCGGTTTCTTGTTAGTTTTCTTAGTCGAATAAAAAACAGAAAGGGTTATAAGTGAATTTCATGGAGGAGTTTGTGGAGGAAATCACGCTTGGAGGGCCACAGCTTACAAAATTCTAAGGGTTGGGTATTATTGACCAAAACTCTTTTCAGACATTAATGCCAAAGTTTGAGCCTGTAACCCTTGTCATCTATTTGCAGGTAAACAGAAACTCCCGACGCTACCTTTAGTTCCGGTCAAAAATGAAGCCCCTTTTAAACAATGGGGGCTAGATTTCATAGGAGAAATTAATCTTCATTCTAGCACCCAACACAAGTGGATCTTAACTGCCACATACTACTTTACTAAATGGGTGGAAGCTATTCCGACTAAGAGGGCAACTGACTCGGTGGTAATAGAGTTCTTAGAAGACAATATCCTGTCAAGATTTGGCTGCCCCCGAAAGATAGTCACGGATAATGCCCAGGCTTTCAAATATATGGCTATGATTAGCTTATGCCAAAAGTATAATATCGTTCTTGGCCATTCTACAACGTACTACCCCTAAGGAAATGGACTGGCCAAGTCGTCTAACAAGAGCCTGATCAATATAATTAAGAAAGTGTTAGATGAGAACAAAAAGTCTTGGCATGTACATTACGCTTTGTGGGAAAATCGCATAGGAATAAAAATTCTATCGGCATGTCTCCTTTTTAGTTGGTATATGGGACAGATGCGGTGTTACCTATAAGTATAGCACTCCTTGTGATGAAATTGTGGCAAGATTAGAAAGAAGAACCAAATGACGTCACCAGAAGGATAAGTCAGCTAATCGAAGTTCAAAAACATAGGGTCGAAATAGATGAATGGTTGCAGAAGTATCAAGATGACATGAAGGTATTATTCAACCGTGGGGCAAAGGACAGAGATTTCCTCCCAGGTGATTTAGTACTAAGGTGGGATGCAAGGAGGGAAGAAACAGTGAAACATGGTAAATTCGATCACCTCTGGTATGGGCAATTCAGAGTCTCGACTCTAAAAGGAAAAAATTCTTTCCTACTGGAAAATCTAGACGGTGAAAGCCTTAATGCCCCTATCAATGGGCATTATCTGAAGTATTATATGACATAAACAGTCGCCAAAAAAAAAAAAAAAAGATTTCCTTAATTTTAGATTTATATATTCATATAATTTTTACTTGTGTATATATATTTTCCATTTTACTTTGTTATTTTGATTTTCTTTCGTGAATTTTCGACACCTTTCAGATAGCCTTGATAACCTTCATATTTACCTTTTACAAGATTCTAGCTGTAAACAAAACAAGCAGGAGAAGTAAACCAAAAGTTGGTGTCAGAAATAAATCGACTTAAATAGGTGATACCAAAGATTTTTGATATTGTGCAAAGAAAATGAGACGATAAGGTAAAGGTGAGATTTCTTAAAAGACTTGTTTTGAAGGGATATTAAAGAAAACCGAGGTAACCTCATCCAGATAACAACATTTTCCGAACTAATAAATAAAAGAATGTTTCCTTGTTTAATCGTTTATGAAAGAATAAGACAAATAAAAACAAGTCACTCAAATTAAAGCAGTCAGTTAAAGTAAAGTGCCCCCGAAAAATATTTACAAGAGTCAGTTTTGAATTTTTGACTTCTGTTTTTCAGTCCATAAATCACTATTTGTCACCCTTTTTTGTCTTCGGGTTTACCTTTTAAAAGGCCAGCATCTTTCCATTTCGCATACGTAGGGAGAAGAGATTTTGTTTCAACCTTGAGAGATTCAAAGAAGATTGTGGAAAGAAATCAGGTCTTCACAACTCCTCATTCCCTTGCTAAACGAAGGGACACTTAAAGTGATCCTGACTTTCCTAGGTTTTTCAACAATTTTGGAGGATTGAGGCTTTCTCAAATAGAATACCCTAAGAAAGTTATTTTCCCTTTTTCCCTGAGAACGAAGGTGTTGTGAAGGTTAAGGGAAGGTTGGTATTGAGTAATCAAAGTAAGTTGACAGACCTATAATGCAAAATATTACACAGATATCAGCCCTGATACAAATTGATTGCCCCCATCTCCGCGCTCTAAAAAAAAAGAAAATTATAGGACAGGTGGTGAAAGGAAATTCAGAAATGATTGCCCCCATCTAGTCCAAGAGACAATGAAAGGAAATTCAGAAATGATTGCCCTCGTCTCATCATTTAAATGCACAAATATATTCTGAAGTGGTGAAAGGAAATTCAATAAAAGGGGCCAGATAACTTCACCGGGGTACTGAACAGGCTCATTGGTAGTGAATCAATATATGAGATATCTGTAAGGTTGTTTTACATGAATATCACTCTACTCTGGTAACTAATTCTTTTTAAAAACCTGATCTACATCCCATGTTCAGATAGGGCTTCATGATTAAAAACATATAATCTTCTTCTTTTGATGCAAGCTGATAGCCCCAAGATCTATTGGGTCTCCTAGAACTATTTTGATTGTTTTAAGGCAGACCTGGATTCAATAACGGGAAGGGGAAAGTCATGAAAGGGACTACAACTAAGTTTAAAAAAATATCTGAGTTTGAAAATCTTTTCAAAGGTAAAAAATGAAGTCTCTTTCCCCTTCGATATCCTGTTCTCAGGAACCTTTTCGCTGGATTAAAGCCATTGACTCCATTTACCCAATATCGGCACGTGGTCTACTGTTCTTCCTGTATTACAAGAAAATGAGATCCCTAGTTGGAGCCTATGTTGGAGTCGCCTTTGTTTTTTTAGCCTGTTTTGAATTTCATGTCTTAATGCTCAAAATCGAAAGATAGTTTTCATATTTTCCTTCTGTTGTTTCAAAATCTCTAAAGCCTCATCACGTGAGTAGTGATGGTTATCATACTCTCAAGGCGATTTCTACTTTTCGTTCAAATAATTTTCCCCCTTTTTTTACCTCAAGATTTCGTATGTCAGATGCTATAGATCACATAGTTCACAAGTCCCGAACAACAAAACGACGAAATCATTTTAAAATTTTACCCAGGTCAGTAACACGAGTAGAATTTTCCTAAATTATGGTTAAGCATCATCAAGGTTTCGCGTCTTGGTGTTTACTAAATCCAAAAGTCTTACTGTCGTAACCCTGATAGTTGAAACCACGAATTTGTTGTTTTAGTAACCCGCATTAAGGTTAAAGGTAAAATCTTATCCATGGTTAAGTTCTGTCGGAAATTCGCAACTCGACGTATCTTCCTTTAAAAAGCTACATTGTCAAATCCCTGAGTCGCAATAAAGATATTAAAATAATTAATTAAACACTTAATACGATTATTATTATATTATTTTGATGATTCCAGTGACAATGAAAAGATGACGTAACCACCAAATATAAGATCATCGTCCAATCTGGAATGCATAAAGTAGCGGCCAGGCCACAACTTCTACCTTACTATGATATGGTCTAGTGGGCATTAGACCATGTGGACATACCAACCAGAACCATCATCAATGAGCAGAAGGTCACCATCGAGACTTTCATACCCGAGCAACTGCAGGCTATGTACAAGTTGCCTACCGTGTCGAACCTTACATACGATGCCGAATTCTTGGAGAAGTTCAAACAGAAGGAATGTGTGCAATATGATAAGACCAGGGATGATTTTAAGGATGGAAATTTATTTTAAAATGTAAAAAACTTGGTGAATCTTACTAATCATTCATATGCCAACTATAAATGATTGGCTATATTTTTGTAAAAATATTCAAATTTCTAAGGACTTTATATAGTTTTTATAAAATTTTGGTGATTTTTAAGGTAAAATAATTTTATGCTATAGAATTTGGGTGAATCATTTTTAAAATAGCGAATCTTGTTTTTGGAAAATCCATGGAAAATTAGCCCATGAGCGAAATTTAGCCCCTAAAATCATCCCTGGATAAGACTATGTCCAGCTTAATCAGAGATTGGGTTTCACACCCTGCGAAGTTCAGGGCAGACAGTAATGGTATATATTCAATAGCTTCCTTGGAACCACAGTTCAAGTATATAGCCATGATGACCTGCATATAATATGGGAGAGAGGACACCACACATTTATTTATTCAATGGGTGCCTCTATTACATCAAGTTGTCGAAGGCTGTTCCTTCGATTGGGTGAAAATGTTGTTTGATAGCTTGACTAGTCGAGTTACAGAGTATTGGGCACATAAAGAAAGCGGAAAGGTTTCTTCATTTTTTATGTCCGCATACATTATGGACGCCGTGTGTTTTATAACACCCTTTCCCTTAATGAGTTGGAGTTGGACTCCATCAGAGGCCGAGCCCATCCACGTCTATCATTCAAAATTGTGGGAAAACAAAGCGACATATTTCATATATGAAATCTTTAACTGGGTAATGGTACCGCTACATGTCACTATTTTCGGCCACCCTCCACCCACGATCTTGGATAGTATAGTGATGAATTTGAGCAGTATAGCTGACTGGTATGTAGAAGATGAATTCTCATATCTCAGAGTTTTTGGGGCTTCTGTTCCCCCACATGCATTATCATTATTCATACCCGACAAGATGGCTTGTTGTGAGGTTGCTAGACAAACAGTAATCGGTGGCATAAGCAAGGAGCTTAACGGATATTCAAAGAAGGTATGGCCACCTTTTCCTGTTCATTTAAATTTGTATTCTTTGTTATATTTCGGGCATGCTAAAGCTGAGGCAGCAACCCTGGAAGACCTAAAATTGGTTCTTATTGAATTCAAGAAGCACGATCCGTAAAGGGTCATAAGTAATCATCTAGCCAGTTGCGGACCCAAAAGGTTCAAACATGAAAATTCACCCTCGGATGACATTTTCTGAGGCACATATCTTATGCCGAGATTTTAGATTGGATACAAACCTTGGCACCTTAAGAGAGGGCCGATGTTCTGAAATTCCAAGAACATCGACGCAGTTGTCTTCCTGTAGTATTTCGGGGTGAGAATCTGAGTACAACGGAGGTGAAACAAAAAGATGCCGAAGGCTTCAAAGATGCGACACCCAGTCAATAAAAACACCAGGATGGGGAAGAGAAAACTAAGATTCAAAAAACAGAGATAAAGACTCTTGACCCGCCGAAAAAGCAGACTCTGGTTACTACTTCGGGGCAAACAGCTAAGAAAATCAGAGATCCCATCGCATCCATTACTCCCTTGCAGTCAACTCAGGGAAACATTGACATAGGGTGGATTTTAAATGAATAATTGAGACCTATACGGATGGAAGAGCTCCCTCCAAATGAGTTCTTCTTTGATAAGAAGAGAAAGGTTGTGGTAAAGAGAGAATTCTATCAGGAAGGGGAATCAATAGCTAAGAAATACAAAGTATTGACCGATGGGAAAGACAAGAAGAATGAACAGTTCACGACATAAATAGCAGGGACATTAGGGGCATATGCCACATTGAATCAATTTTCAGTTGGGGTTTTGAAAAATGAGCTGAAGCGAAAAAATCGCCTCATCAAAACCCTAGAAGCTAGACTAACCACAACAGAGGAGGCTTCCAAGGACCAAGCGAGTGTAGGGATAGAACAAGCAAGGTTGGTCGATAAAAGTGAGATAGAGCTGCTCAAAACTAAGCTCGAACAAGAAGAGCTGGTGGGTTGGAATGGTTAGATACAAGCAGGCTAGAAAAAATACTTGATCGAACAACTACATGCTAGAGTGGAAATCGCCGAAAGTAAAGTTATAAATATCAGGATATTCCAGTCCCAGGCGATGGAGATTCGAAGCAGAGTTTCTGCAGCCCAGCAAAATTTACTCGCCAAGGTAGAGGTAATTCGGGACAACTGCTTACTTGTTAATTAAATTTTGGAAAATTTATCTGTTAGAGAAAGAGACGCTGGAGAAGCTCGGGTCGCTTTTCAAGAGGCTGTAATAGCTACAAACAACAGGGAATCGGGAAGCACCCCCAGGTTTTCCATTTCAGAGCAGACTAGAGGAAATATTTTATTAAAAGAATGGGAGCATAGTATATCAGAAGGTAAGTTGCAAGCTAAGAGGGTAATGAAATCCTTAGAAGAGGCTTTTGGTTCTATAGATGGTAATCTATTAGGTATTGATAGCGAAGGAAATGCTGAGGCGTTTAGCCAAATGAATATAGTGAAAATCTCACTTGATTTAAATGAGAAAGAATAAAGAGATTTGGCTGAGATCTCGCAAGTAACCATGGCAGACATAGTTCAAATAGATAAATGTATGATTAAACCAAGTGTGCAATTGTGCGCTATCGACATCATAGACAGAGAGATGGAAGAAAGGTTTCTACAATTAGCTCGAGATTGTTACTCTTTTGAAGCCAATTGTCAAGAAGAACCATCAAGGTTGATATCTCGACTGGTGGAAAAATGTGTCACTTGTACTCAGCATGCACGAGGAAAAGCTTCTGGTACCAAATAAAGACAGAGATGAAGAAATGGAATGATTTCTCTCGTCCTTATCATAACTAAAAATTTTGCAACCATTGAGATTCCATCTTATGTAAAACTGTATAAATATACTATAGAAAGAAGGAACAAAGGCTAGACCTTTTGTGTCGATTGTAATAGAGGTTTTCTATTTTGAGAGTTAATATAAAGCAAATCTAAATATTTTCAATTCCGTCACGACTGTGTTATGAGTTTGTTTCCTTGTACCTCATATTTCATTTCATTTCATATTTGTATCTGATGAATACTTTGCTATAATTTAGTACAACCTCTACTATAGTGAATGAATTTTGGTTTTCTATATTGTTTACTGTTTTTCCTCTGTACTATCTATCAGCAGGTATAAGACCAGTCAACACTTTAGGAATTATATATATATCTTATGCTTCATCGGGTTATTTCTTTAGATTTTTCTTCTTTTGTTTATATGTGAGATTCTCCCTTGATAGGAGCCTTACTCGATAGACAGATTAATGTTTTCTCCCACCCCATACATTTTTATCAAAATATAACTCAGTTACGGGAAAGGGCCTTTGGTTTGCACCCTTTTTTCACTCCTGAAACTGTAAACTCTCTTTTATAGGACCGAAATTGAGACAACACTTAAATTCCCCCTGAGATTTTCTTATCTGTTTTTTCCTCCATGACTGTCCCTGTAACAAGGCAGCCTAATATCGAACCCGGACTATCGGATCAAACACATATTGCCTTAAACCTTTTTGATACTATCCTTAAAACAACCACTATGAGGGTTGAACTCGAACGTTCATGGGAAGCGATTGAACGAGATATAAACATCCAGGGACAGTTGGAAGCTAGAAAATGCCAATACATAAATCATCCCTAGTTTCCCTTTCGGAAGGTTGACGTTTCTTCCTTCCCTACCCTTTACTCACTTTCGGATGCCTAGACACTGTACTTCTAAGCCTTAAGTACAGACTCTAGAACAACAAGTGGTATCAGAGTGGTCTGCTCCTTGTCGTCTTAATGCATGTCCCCAACGAGGTCGGAGTACAAAGATTTGGGTCTTGAGCTTGTTTCTCTTGAGAAAGAATCTCTCGCATGCCCAAGTGACCTCCCATGGTAAGAGAAAATAAAGATGACAGGATAGGAGATCCTTTCAAATTGTTGATTGAGGAATCCCTCATGCAATAGAGGAACGATATTATGGATTGTTTCACGCAAATCCTTTGGCGGATACCAACAGGCAACACATCTTCTTCGAACGGAGGCATCCCCCCCTTCAAGGTACAAATAAACTTTGATATTCCTATATTTGAAAGTTAGATAGACGTAGATGTTGTAGACAAGTGGTTGAATCTACTAGAAGGGTATTTTTCTGTCCATAACTTTTAGAATAAATAAAATATTACTTTTGCGCTCCTCAAAGTTGTTCCCCATGTCAAAGATTGGTGGGAAACTTTCTGTGAGAAAAAGGAAACAGAGGAAAACTCATTATTTTCAGTCACAACCACCTGGGAATCCCTTAGGGATTCTATTAAGAAACAATACTACCCTGTCAGAAGTTATGATGACCTATATACCAAACGGACCACACTATGGCAAGAAAGAGACCAAGCAGTGCCATATTTCAAAAATATCTTTCATACCTTGCACACCAAGTTGGGTATCAAAGATTTGGAGTGACATCTGGTGCTCAAGTATCGCGGTGCTCTACATAGATACATCCAGACCAAAATGGATTTTCTGGACATCTCATCCTTGGGCGTGACCTACCGATATGCTGTCAAAATCAAGCAGAAGCTCAAACAAAAGACACGACAATTTGGGCCTGGGAACCCCTCACAACAAAATCTAGGAAAGGGTGGCCCCAACCCACCAAACAAAGGATAGAGAAAATGTGGACAGTATCAGGACAACCACTCCAAGCCACAAGCAAAGAAGGACACCGGAAAGACAAAGAAAGATATTGGGAAGTGGTGTGAATTCCATAAGAACCCTTGGAATAACACTGCTGACTATCTCTCAAAGCAGTCATCGGTGGTCGAAGTGAAATCCTATGAATTATATGCAGATTATGACTATGAGCTAGAACTAGAAAGGGGAAGACAGATCATTGACGCATAACCCAGTGCCACCATTGCTACCACCAAGCTCCAGCCTGGTGAACTAGATGAGCCAGAAGAAGGAGAGCGCCTATTCCATTCATAGATGTGGGTAAAAGCTACCCCGCTACACTTCATCATTGATAGCAGTAGCCAGAAAGCGGTTGGCCCTGCCAACAACACTGATCCAGATTATTTTCGGCATGAAATGCGAGTGGAGATATAATAAAGAAATGCACATAGATATCGCAGATATTCAATAAGATAACATAAATGCATCAGATATGCAACCATAAACATAGATATACAGTAATAAATGATTTCTATTAATGAAAGAAATGTACAGAGACTTTAAAAATATAGAGTGAAAGACTCGCTAGAATGGTGGCAGCGTATCTCTGAGAAGAGATGTGATGACTACTTGAATTCACAAGAAGATGATTACAATGAGGATATGAAGGCCTTTTTACAATAAACAAAAATTCCAAAAACCCTAGACATTGAAAAACCTAACCCTAGGAAATGAAGCGCCAAAATTCATGTGGGCCCCATTTGGGTAAGTTAGTACATCAACTTCCCAGGGTCGTAACTTTTGCATACGATCTTCATTTTAGGTGTATGATAGATCGTTGGAAAGGTATCATCGAGGAGATTCATTTTTGGGCCTTAATCATGTATTTGGCTATCATTGAGAACCTATATATTGAAAAACCTTCATTTAGGCCCTTAAAATGGCCCCTGAAGTTAAAACTTGCTAAAAATAGTAAATTGTCAAAATTGCCAGAAAGTTGTTTTGAACTAGTCGAAAAAGGTGGGTTGCCACCGATATCCACCTGGATCAATCCTCCCTCCTTAGGAAGAAATGGTATCCATTGCGTTGAGTTCCCGGGGGAGAGGGAAAAGAGTTGGATGGATCTGCATCTTGGTGAGTTTCTTGTATTGTTGGAGACGTCACACTGCTTAGTTTGTGGAAGTTTGTCATGAACCTGTTGAAGCTAAGGTTGTTCAACAAGTCGAGATACATGAGAGGAAGGTGTGCAAAAGTAATATTTTCTCTTTGCTGCAACCCTATCTACCTACTTCTGTTGGACAGAAGGTGCAGGGGGCGAGACTATAGTGGTTGTAGTGTCCTTTTGTTCCCCTTTTGAACAGATTGCGAAGAAGCTAAATTTTGCAGTATGAGATACTAACTTGTGAAACTTTTTAAGTGGAACAATAGTTGGAACTACCTCTATTATTCTGTAGAGATGACCCCCCAAAGTAATAATGACACTATGGGGTCGAGACTCATAAACAACATGGCATCTCCACATATATGGTTGGCCCAAGAGAACATCATAGACATCTAGTGGGGAAAGATCACATAATACCTCATCCTTGAAGGGTTGGATGCCATATGGAAATCATCATTGTTGGCTGACACAGAGATATCATCCTTGTTGAAGCCACCCGATGTTGTATGGCTATAGGTGTGGTGCTGTCGACAATCCCAACTGTTTTACGACCTTTGTTGAGATTAGGTTTTTCTGTCTTACGCTATCAACAATAAAATGCAGTGGGGTCCCCTTCACCCGCATTTGTGAATGAAAAAGGTGCTCCCCCTCTTCAGGATCTGTTGGCTCTTTTGGTTGAATTTTTGTGGTTGCGACAATAGCAGTGGGGTCCACGTCAATGATCTATCCTTTACCATTATTTTGAAAATCAGATTCTGAATCAAGGTTCAACTCTTTCTCTTTGATCTTGGCCACCAATGAATATTTTGAGCAACATTCATCGGTGTTTTTCCAGGGGATTTTGTGGAACTCGCACCATTTTCCGTTGTCCTTCTTTGTCTTCCCATGACCCTTCTTTTCCTATGTCTTGGATTGGTTTTCAAGAGACTGTTTGTTAGGTCCATCTTTTTCATACTTCGGTTGTTGTGGATTTGCAAAACCGAACTCTCGTTTGTTCCGGTGCTTAAATTTCTGCTCAATTTTAATAGCATATCGATAAGTAGCACCGAGTGATGAGATGTCCAAAAAATCCATTTTAGTCTGGATGTATTTGTGTAGAGCCCCACGATATTTCAGACCCAAATGTCACTCAGATTTTTTGATACCCATCTTGGTGCATAAGGTATGGAAGGTATTTTTGAACTCTGGAACTACTTGGCCCTTCTCTTGCTGTAGTGTGGTCCATCTCATGTATTGGTCCTCATAGTTTCCAACAGGGTAATACTGTTCCTTTACCGCATCCACAAAAAAATCCCAAGTGGGATTTGCCCCATATATTCCAGACTCCTTTGTGGAACTTTGCTCCTAGTAAGTTTCCCACCAATGTTTGACATGAGGGAGAGCTTTAAGGAGTGCGAAGGTGATCATTTTTTTGTCAGAAAAATTGTGAACAAAGAAATAACCTTCTAGCAGAGTTGACCATTTTTCTAGGGCTTCTACATCTATTTGTCCTTCAAATATAGGAATATCAAAATTAACTTGTACCTTGAAAGGCGAGGTGCCTCCAAAGTGGCCACTTGATGAAGATGTGCCTGATGCTATCGGTAGGTGTTTAAGGATGTGGGAAAAATTCTCCATCATTTCATCCCTCTGTCGCGTGAGAGCTTGCTCAAGCAACAGATTGATAGGATCGTCTACTCCGTCATTTTTCTTTTCTTCCTCCATTGAGGGTTTCTTGGGTGTGTGAGAGAAATTGTCTTCAAGAGAGATAATATCGAGACCCAACTTTGTATACTCAGACCTAGTCGAGGACATGCACTGAAAAAATGATTAAGAGTAGCCTGCTCTGATACCACTGATTTGGATTTTTTTTGGCACGAAATACGAGCAGAGATATGATAAATAAATGCACAGAGATATCACATATATTCAATAAGATAACATAAATTCATCATAGATGCAACCATAAACACATATATATAGTAATACATGATTTCTATTAATGAAATAAATGTACAGAGACTATAAAAATACAGAGTGAAAGACTCGCTAGAATGGTGGAAGCTTATCTTTAGGAAGAGATGTGATGGCTACTCGCATTTGCAAGAACATGATTAAAATGAGGCTATGAAGGCCTTTTACAATAAACAGGAATTCCAAAAGCCTAACCCTAGGAGATGAAGCACCAAAATTCATGTGGGCCCTGTTTGGGTAAGTTAGTACATCAACTTCCCGGGGTCGTAACTTTTGCATATGATCTTCGTTTTAGGCGTATGATAGCTTGTTGGAAAGGTATCATTGATGCGATTCATTTTGGGGGGATAAATCATGCCTTTTCCTATCATTGAGAACCTTTATCTTAAAAAACCTTCATTTAGGCCCTCAAAATGGCCCCGAAAGTCAAAACCTGCTAAAAATAGTAAATTGCTAAAATTGCCAGAAAACTGTTTTGAGCTAGTTGGAAAAGGTGGGTGGCCACCGATATCCACCTAGATCAAAATCTACACCCATAACCATACACCATTGGATGGCTCCGCCAAGGAAGCGATCTCCGCGTTAGCCAACAGTGCCGATTGTTGTACGACATCAAGCCCTTCAAAGATGAGGTATTGTGTGATGTTGCTCCTCTCGAAGTTTGTGATGTTCTTTTTGTCCAACCTTATTTATGGAAACGTCATGCTGTATATGATTCTAGTCCTCATAGTGTTATTATTACTTTGAACAGGAAATTGTACAGGATACCTGAGGCAGTCCCACCTAGTGTTATTTCCTTGATCTCTATTAAGCAATGCCAGAAGGTCATCTCTTAGATGGGGAAGTTTGTCTTCTTCATGATTCTCTCTCAGAATGAATGAAAGATCACAACCACATATAGGGTCTTTGCGGGCGACCTCTCCACATAGCAGAAGCAAGTAGATAAGGTCATGGAAGAATAATCAGATATCTTCTCCTCACCTACAGGGGTACCTCTACATTGCCAGGTCAAGCACCCCATCGATCTAACCCCTAGCGCACCGCTACCCAATGGGCCAGTATATCATCGCTCTTTGTAAGAGAATGAGGAGATTAAGTGATAGATATAAGAATTACTCCAGAAGGGGCACATCCAGCCTAGTGCATCACCTTGCGGGAGCCTAATTGTGATGGTATAGAAGAAACATGGAACCTGGTGACTCTGTATTGATTACCAGGCTCTGAATAAAATCATAGTTAGAAATTGGTACCCGATTCCTCGAATCGATGACCTCCTTGATCAACTCATGGGGGCCAAATACTTCAGTAAGATTGATCTGAAGTCTGGCTACCACCAGGTTCCGATAGAACAAACATATGTATGGAAGACCACCTTCAAGTCAAAGGAAGGCCTTTTTGAATGGTTGTTCATGCCCTTTGGTTTGACAAATGCTCCAAACACTTTCATGAGGATGATGGACGATATCCTGCAACCAGTCACCAATACTTTTGTAGTGGTGTATCTGGATGCCATTCTAATTTACAACAAGACTTGGGATGAACACTTGCAGCATATTCAATAGATTCTGCACACCCTGTGGTAGCACAAGCTATACGCCAACTTGCAAAAATGCTTCGTCAGCATGGATAGGGTCCATTACCTAGGCTACATCATTGATCAGCATGGCGTACATGTGGATCCAGCCAAGATCCAAGTCATCCATGATTGGCCAGCCCCAACAACACTCATTGAGCTTCAGAGCTTCTTGGGCCTTTCCATTTTGTACCACAGGTTCGTGTTGGGTTTCTCCCATATTGCATGGGCCCTCAGCCAAATAAACGGGGGTGGTGGTAAGGTGAAATTTACATGGGTTCGGTCCCAACAACAAGCATTCGATGATTTCAAGCAACGCTTGTGCTCAACACCAGTACTTTCACTACTAGACCTGCAACATCCTTTTGAGATCGAGACAGATGCTTCAGACTATGTTGTGGGTGTCATTCTCACTCAACACAGCCACCATGTGGCTTATCATAGTGAGACACTGTCAGATACTATCCGTAAGTACCCTACTTATGACAAAGAAATGTAATCCATTGTGCAAGCATGCTGCTAGTGGAGACATTACATTCTTGGAAAGGAGATAGTCATTCACACTAATCATAAGCCACTGCAATTCATGTAGACACGGGGAAAATTACAGAATGACGACCATCAAAAGTGGCCCACATACTTACAACAATTCCACCTCAACATCAAGTATAAAATAGGAAGCACCAATCTCATCACTGATTGCCTCAGTAGACCGCCAGTCGCGACACTCACCACGGTGCTAGACTCTTGTGGCCATGAGACATATGGATGGCCTCAAATCTATGAGACAGACCCTAACTTCACCACTACCTACCAAATGTTGGGTGTGTTATCCCCGATATCTAGGGATAACTAGGAGATCATGTCTCGAGGCCCACATGGTCCTAGACATGGAGTACCGAGAGCAGAGATCGACTTGAGCATGGCCCTGGAGGGCCCATATTTCTTCTTCTCAGCCAGACTTGTCCTGTCAGCAGTACCAGCTTCCATCACTACTGGCCTGGGCTTGCATCAGAGAGGACTCTTGCTCCATAAGGTAATTGGTCCGAGGTATCATGGTATGTGTCATATTTGATCATTATAACCTCCTTATATATGCATTAGGTTCCTTTCATTTCGGATAACTGCTTGGATCTTACACTAATCCACTTGACCACTGTTAGGGTGATTGATGGGGTAACTTAGCAAGCTGGTATTCATGGGTTTTGGTTAGCCACCAAGGGGAGTTTACAGAGCCATCGTCCACTCCCACCATCTTATCATTTTTTCATCTTATATCCTGCTCATCCATCCCATTCCCCTAGTCTGGCCATTAGGATGACCTTCCAGGGTACATCTTGTCTTGTGGGAAGAAGGGGCTAAAGGCCCAGGGGGTAAAAGCAGCTGGTAAAAGATAAAAGCCATAGGAAAATGAAAACCTAGAGATGCTTCTCCCAGGGGATCCCCGAGAAGGAAATAAAAGGCCTCTCGATAAGAAACTAAGGGACCCTAAGAAAAAATTAAATAAATAAATGCAAGACCTAACCAAGAGGATGGGAGGTCTCATCACGAGCTGGCCCATTATGTTCATAGGTATTTAGCAGTATGAAATTGCCACCATCTGGTCACCAAACCAGGGCAGTGACCTTTGGTTGCATGGCCAAAGGAAAGGGGGTCTCATCACGAGCCAGCCTTCTCATTTCTGCAAAGATACTAGTGGGTAACGCTGTTAGCTCTGGCCACCAAGCCAAGGTAGTGTCCTCTTCGTCAAGGCTTGTAGTAAAAAAGAAATAAAATAAAGATAAGGCAAAAAGGGCTAGGAAAAAATGCATCCATGACGGGTACAGCTCGCCTCCTACAAAGGCACCCACAGACAACACCAACCCTTGGTCTGAATATGACTAGACATCCCTAAAAAACCATATCACCTCATTACACATGGCTTGAATGACCCTTTGAGGAAACTTTCCATTTTTTGTGGGTACTAGCCCAATAGGTTGTCCTTTTGGTTGCCTTAGCTTTGTATAGTGGGTCTGTGTAATATCTTTGATCTCTTAGATGATTTGTTAGGGATTTCATGCATATGTTTGATAAATTTAATGATGAGATATGATTTACATTGCTATGATGTCTAGGACTGATGAGCCCATGGAGGGCGTAGTTTTTGATGTGCAGGATCATGCCCGACGGGCAGGTACCAGAGGATCGGTGCACATGGGGAGATGATCAGTTCGGACCTCCATGGGGCTGAAGAGCCCATCAGGTGGTTGCTGGGATGGCAGAGGCAGGACAGAGTTGTGACGAGCCCTTGCATAGAGAAGGAGAAGGATGCCCTCATCAGGACGTTTTGGCAGAGATTTGACCCATGGGGATCAGCCCCTTGTAGATGGGACGTTGACCTAGATGGATTGGACGCCACCCAGGACTAGTTGGACATTTTTCAGGAGCAGATGGCAGTGTGCTGGGCCTCTTGGGCACACATGGCAGGTTGCAGAATCCCTAGAGGGGCCAACGTCTGGCTTACTGGATGCTGATTATGCCCTGAAAGGGCCAATGTCCCCCCTATAGGGGCCTGACGTCTCCATTTTCTGCTCATTTTGGCATTTTTTAGCATGTAATGTGACAAATAATGAGATATTGTAATCTCATCCATGTCGGCTGTTTTTAATGACCTAATTGTTAATTAAAGGTCATAAGAATCATATAAATAGAGGATGTTTTACCCTCATTTTATCACAACACAACTTGCTCTCTTGTGAGAGTGACATTTTTAGCTCTTGTCTTGGTTTTTCTTCTCTTTTGGAGTGAGGCGCAACTTTTTGGAGGACTATTCTTTGGCATGTGGTGCTATTTATCATTGGAAGGTTTACAACTAGGGTGTGATTAATGCTTCTTCATGAATTTGTAAGTGTTTTCTCTTCAAAACTTCTTGAATGAATGATTGTGGATTAAATATCTTGCATGCATTGTTATTATTTGCTTAATCTTTAAACCCTAGGGAGCCAACACACAAGTAGGTTGTGGCTTCATGTCCCCATGGTAAAAGCTTATAGCCATTTTGATGAGAGAAGGTTTTAGCCTATCCATAGCTACACTAGCCATCTCTTTTCTTGAGTTAGCTTTGAACACAAATTGAAGAAAGAAGGCGTCCTAGGCCTAATTTGTTTTACACCTAGGGTTTGCTTCTAGGGTTTTGAAAAGCCTTGTATCTAAGAAACACTTTTCAGCCATAGGTTTGTGTTTGTAAGCTAGCCATTTTTCCAAAGGAGTCTTAAGGAGAGAAGAAGGAGCCTTAGGCCTAGCTTTAGCTACACCTAAATCAGCCTTCTCTTCTTAGGGTTTTGATTTGGTGGCCTTGCCATAGCAACACCATCAAACCCTAACCCTCTTGTCCTTAAGTTTAAGTCTTCCTAAACTATTAGTCTCACTTCAATTGACCCCATTAACCCAAGGCACTAGTCTAGAAGTAATCTTGAGCTTGTGTATGCTTAAAATCTCTTTCAAAACACTTTTAAATTGAAACCCTAACTAACCTAGCGTCTAACCCTAGTGACTAGAACTAACCCTAATGAGATGATGTCTTGCTGATTTAGGACTTGTGTTTGGATGGAAAATTGCGGTTGAGTTATCTCTTCATAGCCATAGAGGTTTCAAGTAATTTCATTGGTTGAATTTGTCAAAACGTCCACTTCTTGGCTAGCTAACCCTAACCCTACAACATAAATTATATAGGTGACGTCACATTACTTTGATCTCTTGTTTGGCTTGCAACGTTGTGACTTTTCTCACCTCATTTGATAGACTTTGAGTCATTAATTACATTTTTAAGCCTATTAAAGAAAATGTTCCACTCATTGTCTTCAATTTGACCTATTAATTAATGCTTGACGTCACATCTATAGCAGCAACAGTATTGGTGACGCAACAACATTATTTATATGAGATGATTTGAGATATTTATTGCATTGTGATATAATACAAGGATTTAATTGTGTACATTGAATGCTCTTATCTCTTGGTGTACTTATTGAAGAAGTAATATAAGTCTTTTTCTTTGTTTAGTAATCATTGACTTCGTCAATAATTACATTTGATCATTGCTAATAATATACTTTGAAGATAGTCATTGACATATTGAAGTACTAACCACTGCAACACATTCTATAGTTATTTTTCTTGTCTCACAAATAGGTGCCATTCAGTGGAAGACCTCCTTTGACTATCTCATTCTTGGCAGTAATCTGTGAAAGGGAACTCTTTACTTCGATCCATTAAACCTTTATCCTCTCAGAAAACCAAATTACATAGGGACGTCTCCCTTGGACTAGCCATCCTAAATAGAAAGAGCTCCCCATCGAAGTGACAGTGGGTGGGGAAGCTCCTGTTATGCCGGTTTCAAGCCTTGATTCAAGCTACTTAAGACTTTCCTACAAACCATGCAATAACAGGGTGCAAACACAGTTGTTGATAATTTCCATCTTCAGGATGGGTTGTTGTGTCGTCTGGTCCATATCTGTGTTCCATCAAGTGAGCGAGAAAAAATGATCTAGGAAGCCCACTACAGTCGGGTGGAAGGACACTTTGGCATTGAAAATACAGTGGCGATGCTACATAAACATTTCTACTGGCCGAAACTTCAACAGGAGGTCAAAAAGTATATCAAGTCTTGCACTGCCTGTGCTATTTCCAAACCGACCACTAAGAAACATGGATTGTACACCCCTCTTCCTACTCTTGACAGGCCATGGGAATCCATCTTAATGGACTACATGTTGGGCCTCCTGTCCACCAAGTAGGGAAATGAATTTTTTTTTGTGGTTGTTGATCCCTTTTCTAAGATGGCGATTCTGGTTGCCTGCAAGAAGAGAATCACAACAGAGGCCACTGCCAAGATCTTCTTTGAACGAGTTTGGGTACATTTTGGAATCCCAAAAACCATTGTCTCAGATTGGGATAGTCGATTTCTTAACACATTCTAGTCAATCCTCTGGTCAGTGCTGGACACCAAGCTCACCAAATCCATGGCCTTCCACCCCCAGACAGATGGCCAAACTGAGGTTGTAAATCAAATGATTGTGCATATCCTTCGCATGTATAATTCAAATCGCCCTCACATATGGGATGAGAGCCTTCCCTATGTCCAAAATATCTACAACCGAGCCCTGCATAGCTCAACCAACCACAACCCCTTTCAAGTGTGGTTGGGATTCCAACCATTGGGACCCATAGATGTTGCACTTCCCCTTGCCGTCAGCTCGACTGACTCATCTCTTGCTCCAACTGAAGTTGACAAAGCCACCTAGTTCATTGAGAGAATCTAGCACATATTCCAATAGGTTTAGGATATCCTACAGAAGTCCAATGACAAGTACAAACAACGCCATGATCAAGATCGGGTGCCGCATAAGTTTTAAGTGGGTGACAAAGTTTGGTTGCCACTTGCAGAAAGAACGCCTTATAGGACCCGATCGGAAGCTTTTCCCACTCTGTTATGGGCCATACACTATCACCAAGGTCATGGGGGATAATTATTTTGAGCTCAACATTCCTCCTTTCCTTGGTATGCACCCAATGCTCAACATGGATCTCCTTCACCCTTATTTCCCACCATTAATGGACACCTCAGAAGTAACAAAATAATTGACTCCAACAGAGCTCAACCTCGACTGCCTAAAACAGACATCCAATGATCATATTGTGTACAGACAGATCAAGGGCACTCGACAACAAAGGATCCAGCTTTATCAAGTCATCAAAGCAGGGCATCTTCTGCACCAAGTCAAGTGGCTCACCCGGGGCCAAATTCAGTAGAAATTTACTCATTTGATGGGGGGACTCAACAAAATGGAGACCATTTATTCCTAAGGAGGGAGTATTGATCCATATGGATATCATTGGCCACCCACCTTTTCCAACTGGCTCAAAACAATTTTCTGACAATTTTGGCAATTTACTATTTTTAACAGTTTTAACGTCTGGGCCATTTTTAGGGCCTAAATGAAGGTTTTTCAGGATAGAGATACTCAATGATAGATGAAGGCATGATTGAGGCCATAAATTGAATCTCCTCGATGATACCTTTCCAACAGGCTATCACACGCCTAAAACGGAGACTGTATGAAAAAGTTACGACCCCGGGAAGTTGATGTACTAACTTAACCAAACGGGGCCCACATGACTTTTGGCACTTCATCTCCTAGGATTAGGTTTTTGGATTTCTATGGTTTTTCTCATTCTTGATTATTGTAAAAAGGCCTTCAGAGCCTCATTGTAACCTTGTTCTTGTGAATGTGTGCTGTCGTCACATCTCTTCTCAGAGATAAGTCGCCACCATTATAACAAGCTTGTTTTCGCTGCATTTTACAGTTTCATCTTATTTCGTTATTGAATAGAAAACTAGTTTTACTGTATCTCTATTATTTTGTGTTAAGCACCTATTAATAACCTGTATTCATTTCATTCCTCTCATAAAATATGAATCATTGCTACTGCAACAATACATTAATGTTTTTCTTCTTAATTGGAGGTAAGAAATTTGGAGAGTTCTCTTGAAGATTGTGGTTAGTTGCTGCAAGATACCAGATATATAAAATATGCAGAACAGAAACGAAATGCTAGAAATGACAGAATAACAGTAAAATATCCAGCATAATCTTCACAATACACAGAAATGATATACGAAATAGCAACAGAAATAGCACTTTGAAT
>ML777791.1:590623-607603 GCA_009831015.1 Picea engelmannii
TACATTTTTGGATTGATGTGGATTGATAGACATTTGTGGTAATTTCAATGTCCCTTGAACTTACCAGGTGGGATTTCATTGGTTTAGCTTTTGATCCTTATATCCGATGTTGTAAGCTTATCATAGGAACACTTGAACATTTGTTATGAGTTTTATGCATGAAGGAGTTTGGAAGGATGGTGAATCCACTTGCTAAAAATTATCTCAATGAAGCCAATAAATTACATGGCTTGAATTTCGTCAATTGGAAATTCAAAATGAGACCTTGATGGAAGGTTACGGTGTATGGACAATCATGAAACGAGATAAAGTGTGACCCGATGTGGCTGCATGTGTGAAAACAGTAGAAATCCAAGAATGGGATAAGTAGGAGAACAAAGCCAAGGTATTATTATGAATTTCGGTGAAAGATAATACAATTCCTCACATTAGAGATGCTAAGACTTCTAAAGCAACCTGGAAAGCACTTAAAGATATGTATGAGACTAATAATACAAATCATATTATTTTTCCGAAGAGTAAATTGCTAAGGATTCAAATGGATATAAATGATTATGTTAGTACTTTTCTTGGGAAAATTAAAGACATGGAAGATAAATTAGGAGATATAAGAGAAAAAGTGTCAAAAATTGATCTTGTCACAATTTCTCTAAATGGAATGTTAGAGGACTATCAAATGTTTATAATAGGCCTTGCAACGAGAGAGAAAGCTCCTACCTTTGAGGAATTGACAGGTATATTGTTGCAAGAAGAAGAGAGGCACACATATTTGTAGCCTCATAATTCAGACTTATCATTATGGACAAAGAAGAGGTTCCCTAAAGGGAAACCAGGAGAAGGAGGAAGAGGAGGAAATTCATTTCAGAGGAAGTCATTTCCAAAGCCAAATCAAGGTATGCCATCTATTAAAACTAGAAGTCACCCCTATATTGTGACAAAGGTAAGCCTGATACCCATCATAGTTTTATGTCACAGGTTCGTATAAAGGGGTCAAATAGGCGTAATCTCAGGAAAGTATCATTTTAACTCAGAAAAATGGACTGATATGTGCAGGCAGGTGAGGTCCTGGTTTAACTACATTCAGTAGGTTGTAGTAAGGTTGAGTAGGAGGAAGACTTTGGTGAGAAGATGTAGAGGCCTGCTGAGGACATCAGGTCTTTCAACATCCCAAGGAGGATCAATTTAAAAGAAAGAACTTCTCGAATTTAAATCTCAAAGAAATTGAAAGGAACTGTAACAACACTATAATCAAACTTTCATCATAATGCAGTCACGATAATTCAAGTGAATCAATCAAACATGAACTCTTTCAGCATCAGAGGGAAACAAGAGGGAGTAAGAAAGTTGACTGTCATTAAACAAGAAGTCTCAAATGCATTAAACAAGAAGTCTCAAATGCATATACATAATTAGAAGCTAGAGGATTTACTAAAACTTTACAATACGGGAGCTTTTCTCTATCATTGAGCCTCACAAAATATGAGAACTGAGTATTTATACTCAAAATAAAATCAAGAACGCATATCTGAGGAGTTGCGTTGAAGGCATTACATCTGCATGCCTCCTAACAGACTATGCATGCACTCTCTGTCCAGATGTGAACCTTGGTCATATGCAAATGAGCTTCAGAACAGACCTGTTGATGAGTTGACTAATAGACAATCCTTTCTTGTTCTTTATAATTATGGCAGAAATGAAATTCAACCACCACCTACCAACCTTAATAACTTCTTCATTGGGATTAGAGAAGGCTCAAGTCAAATCTGCACCTGTAGGACATGGAAACTAATGGGGTGATTGGCATGCTAGGCATACAATGGCTAACGGGAGATGGCCATGTGGACAACGTAGGGGCCACATGAGTGAGAGTTGAGGTGGACTAGAACGGAGATGATGTGGGGCGAGGTGGCATGATATGAGAGGGGAGATGAGATAGGCGGGATGGTGAATGGAAGCCAGATGTGAGGGGGCGAAAGCTATAGGGGAGTGAGAGATGTGGTAGACAGAGGAGAGAGAAGGAGTGGGGGACATATTTGGGGTGGACACTTGTCAATCTAGGATAGGGTGCTAGATTCACATGTACATATCAGGGCTACGAAAATTGGTTTCATTATTCCTCGCTTTTGGGCCCGATGTGTGTCTCTGGCTGACACGTAGTGCCTACACAAAAACCATGGTTTCTTCCCAAACCACTCTATATTTTTTAATGACCGCGCATGTTGAGGATTCGATATGATCGATGACCATCGATCCGAGGTGCACCAATCTTGACCACCTAGATCTATGTGCATCTTATTATATCATGCCAAAAGGTCACATCACACCTCTAATGATACAAGCCGATTTGTGGTTTTTTTCCCATTTTCTTTGATTACTTTGCCAAGGGGCCAACTTCATAGGAAAACACCCCATTTACAAATAAATGTGATAACATTAGGCTCCATGGGGGATGGCTTGCTCCCTGTGAAATGCCAAGAAATATTCTGCAGTTTCAGTGCCTTGATGTTGGGTTGTGGAGTCACTCTAAACAAAAACAAAAATAAAAAAAATATTTACAAAGACATAGGAGCCGCTCAAGGCTCAAATAAAGAACTTCTTCAGAAAATTCCCATTCACAGGGCCACCAAAAACTTCATCGCCCTCCAAAGTATGCAATCCGTAAGTGTTATTTTGACTGGTCTCAAAGATTTTGAAGGGCCCGATCCACAAGGATTCAAATTTGTTGTGCTTTCCTCTGTCCTATCTGGGCGCATCCCATTTAAGCACCAGATCTCCCCGTTGGAAATCCTCTTTTCTTGCCTTCCTGTCAAAGGCTTGCTTGATCTTATGTTGACATTCATGCACTTTGTCCAACATTTTCTCTCTGGTCTGCTACGCTTTGACTATCTGAAGAATCCTTCTAATCATGTCATCAAGTTCACCCTGGCAATATTGAAATAATTTCGCCACAGGAAAGGTGAGCTGAGAGGGAAAAACTTCTTCAGCTTCGTATACAAGCTAGAAAGGAGAGAGACCAAGAGACCTCTTTGTTGTAACTCTGTCAGCCCATAGAGTGAACTTAAGCTTTGAATCTCATGCTTTTTTGTTGTCCTCTAACAATCTTTTGATGATCTTTATCAGGATTTTGTTAATCCATTTCCTAATCCATTTCCTTGGGGATAATAGGGGGTAGAGTGGATCAGTGCAATTCCAAATTGATCACAAAATTTGATCAATGGATCAGACCTGAAGGATGCATCATTATCAACGATGTTTCTGTTCAAAAAACCAAAACTTACATTAATATCCTCAAGGAAACCAATTATCACTTTATGAGAAGCACTCCTTGTGGGGATAGCTTCTATCCATTTGGTGAAATAATCTGTGGTAGTTAAGATCCACCTGTATTGACTACTTGATGCATGATGAATTTCCCCAATGAAGTCAAGGCCCCACTATTGAAAGGGTCCTGAAGCTTCCACAGGCTTCAATGGCAGATATTTGAGGTGTTGCTTTCCAGATAATTTCTGACATTTGATACAAGCACTAACTTTCGCACATACATCAGTGAATAGAGTAGGCTAGTAGTACCCAACCCTGAGAATTTTATAGGCTGTGGTCCTCCAGAAGTGATGTCCTCCACATAGGCTATCATGAAACTCAAACATAATTTTATGGGTCTCCTATGGGTCTATACATCTCATAATCACACCCAAAGAGTCTTTCCAATACAAGACCTGGTCAATGAGGCAATACCTGATTGCTTTGAGATTTAAAGATCTTGCCTTGCTTTTTCCCATACCATCAGGGGGTCTCAACTCTTGTAGAAAAAAATATAATATCTTTGTACCAAGTACATTCTTCCAGTGGAGGGCTATCTTGTGGATTTTTATCAGAAAACTCATCTTGATGACCTTCTGAGCAAGTGTCTATGAAGTTAACCCCCAAAGCTTCAAAATTAGATTCATCCAACAACTTAGCCAAACCTTAACCATTTACTATCTTGGTGGGTTTTATTTCTAGATTGAATTCAAGGATTTTTGCAATCCACTTACTCCTTCTCCCATCTATGTCAGTCTGAATGAGAATGTCCTTCACATAAGCTGAAGGAACATATGCAATGATTTTTTAATGTAAAACAAAGACTCTGAATTCTTTGATATCTTTGACCAAGGCATAGGCTTGCTTCTCCATGATGTCATATTTGACATCTGCATCCCTCAATGCCCTGCTGAAAAATGAAATAGGTTGCTCCATCCCTTTAGCATTCTTATGTAGTAGAAAAACTGCCACTGTATCAAATGAAGCAAAAGAGAAAATTAGAAAATATTTGGAATAATCAGGACTAATAAGCATAGGTGCTTCGGTCAGTGACTTATTGATTTGGTTGAAGGATTCTCTAGACTCAGCATCCCATTTTACTTCATTCCCCTTCCTGAGCATGGTTGTGATATGCTTCACCAATTTAGCAAAATTCGAAACAAACCTTCTCAGAAAATTGATTTTTCCCAGGAAAGACTGGACTTCCTTCTTGGATCTGGGAAGTTACAAATTTTGAATAGCTTCCACCCTACTTGAATCAATTTTGACCCCCTCAGCTGATATTATGTGTCCCAACAATTTTCCCTCTTTCATGGAAAACAATGATCTTTTGGGATTTAAGGAGAGGCCAAACCTTCTGCATTTCAAGAAGACTTTCCTCAGATGACAAAAATGTTCTTTATTAGATCTATAAAATATTGTTATGTCATCCAGATAGATGACCACAAACGTATCCTTCTCCCCAATGAAGGCGATGTCCATAGCTTGTTGAAAGGTTTCTCCTGTGTTTATTAATCCAAAGGGAATTTTGGCATACATGAATGTGCCCCAAGGAGTGGTGAAGGCTATATTTTATCTATCTTCAGAAAGGACAAAGATCTGATTGTATCCAGAAAATCCATCAATCATGGAAATCCTAGATGCACTAGTTACCCTCTGCAATATGAGTTCCATCTTTGGCAGTGGATAATTGTCCTTCTTTGAGCTCCTATTTAGATTCCTTAAATCGAAACAGAGTTTGATTTCTCCACTTTTTTTTCTTACTAGGACCAGGTTGGATACGCACTCAGAATACCTCAAAGGCACAATAATTTGAGCATCCAAAAGCTTCTTCACCTCCCTTTCTATAATAGGCAATAACATAGGATTTATCTATCTTAATTTTTTCCTAATCAGTTTGGCTTCCTCTTTCAATGGAATCTTATGCTCAATGATAATGGTGTCATATGTTCTGAGGTCTTCATAGGTCCAAGAAAACACATCCATAAATTCCTTTAATATCTTAGTATACTCGGCGCTCAGCTCTCTTGACAGACTGCTTGATAATTTGACAAATTTGGGATTCTTCTTTGTGTCAATATTTCACTTAGCTACATCAACATCCTCACCTAAGAGTTTACCCTTTACTACCACATCATTTCATCAAATATTCTTTCCAAGGGGACTAGTCCCTTTGGGATGTGATTGCTACACAATTTAACAATATAATGATCAACAATTTTGTTTAGAAAAACATCGACATGAAGACCTATTTTAGAATCAAGGTCTTGTTCAATGTGTAATGCAAAAAACTCATCAACGGTGTCAAGGAAACTTATGATTTCAAGATCATCTTCAAACACCTTCCAATTCCTAATGTTGTTAGGTATAGAGGGTCTATATTTCACTTCTACATCATACTTGAGCTTGGGTGGCAGAGGGACTCTGAAATTTCTCGTTGAAACAACCAGAGAATTGACCATGACATTTTCTTCTTGGGAACAAATGAAATGTTAAAATCTAGGAAAAAAGTGTCAATGAGGTCCCATACTTCATTTATGTAACTTCTGAGTCGAGGGATTTTGGTTTGATAAATATTCCTGATCTAATGGACAATCAACTCAACATCCCCAAACATTGATATCTCTTTAATTCCCATATCCTTCGCATCTCTTAAGCCTAAAACAAGAGATTCATACTCTACCACATTAATGGTAGCTTCAAATTCGAGTTTGTATGATAGAGATATGGCTTCCTGAGCTGGTGAAACAAATACCACTCTAGCACCAACAACATCCTTAGAGGATGCACCATCGAAAAAAAAATTCCACACAGAGGTAATTGGAGGATAATCTTCACCAAGAGTAATGGAATTTCTGATCTCAAGAGGAGGTTTAGGGACATCAGTGAGCTGCAATAAGTTGGATCCCAAATTAGTATAAAGGGAAAATATAGGATGATTGGTGGGATCTTCTTCATCTTCTACAATGTAATCCAACTGATCTTCTCTATACAATATTCTATGTTCCCCTCCAAACACAGGAATAGTGGCATATGTGAGGTCCATCTGCAAGGTTCCCCAAGTCTTATTATCCAATATCTCGACAACAACATGCCAAACTTGGGAGGAACGTCAGCCACCATATTATCCATGACCACACTTTTCATGGGCAACTGAAACAAGGTCACAACCATATTTTTGATAACCCCAGGACATTGCACCCTCCTTGAATCAAAAGAGTACAAATAATGATAAGCTTTTGTGATCTCTAATCTAAGCTCTTCCATAACAGTTTTGGGCATGAGATTATGAGATGCCCCATAGTCCATCAGAAAATTATGCAACACCTTATCATGCATGTTTAAGGATGTGTAGAAAGGAGAGGATGAATCATCTCTATTTTCTACCATAGGACCTAAGATGACTACTAGATTTTCATCTTGGATATTTACCGAGTCTATGGAATGACAAGATGGCTCAAATTGCAACATCGTAGAGAGGGACCTTTTGAGGTATTCATGCTTGACTAGCTCTAAAAAGGGAACAAGGATTCTGATCTTCTGAATTTCATGCTCAAAGTTAAAAGATGAAGGGGGCTTCATAATTTCTCTCACCTATGGGATGGGGTCTTTGGCTATTGGTGGGGGATTTTGAGATTTCTTTTCTTTGTTGTTCTTTGCTGCATCTTTAATAGGTTTCTCTGCTATGGAAGGTTGATCAGGGATGTCATACTTCCCTTCTTTCTTCTTAGACTGAAGGTTATATTTATTTTAGATTCCACTGGCCTTGTCTCCCTTACTCAACTCATTTATTTGACTGTTCACAAGGGATTCCTCGTATGCAGATTGAGTTAAATGGGGAAATGGGGAGGTCTCTCCAATGCAATGAATTTTAGGGTCAAGCTCCTCTTCTTCCCTTTCCTCATCCATAACAAGGTTGTTTTGAAGAGGAGCCTAGATTTTCTGATCATTTCTATCTCTGTCCCTTTGTTCCCTTGGCATAACCTAAGGAGCATGGTTGTTCGGCCTCCTAAATTTGCCTCTGTTATCATTATTTGTGACATTCTTATAACCTTGCTTCCCTTAAAATTTCATCTTCTTCATTTCTACAGATAGGGACTTCACCATCTTGGTTAATTCATCTACTTGAGGGTGAGATGCAGAAGAACCATAGGTTGAGGCCTCAAATCTTCCTCTTCCTATACCTCTATCATCTTTGCTTCTAAAAATGTCAACTGCTAATACATTGGATTCTACCTCCAAGTCTGCATATTTCATATGAGCCAGGGAAGTAGCTCTTTTTTTTCTGATCAGGAGGAAGAAATTGGGGTCAAAATCACTAGAATAAGTAATTTTGGCAGAGGCTTTCATAGGCTTTATCTCAACAGGGATCTTATTGTACATCTTGTTGAATATTTTGGAGAAATCAAAGACATATTCTCCCTCCTTTCTCTTTAGTGATCTAAACTCTATGATATAATACATAAAATCTTTTTTGTCCCCCCATTGTCTCAAGAACACATCATCTAGAGCTTCAATCCCAGTAATGGATCCAGAAGTCAATCCCCTAAACCATTTTCTAACATCACCATCAAGGCTCTGGACAAAGACTCTCATCTAGACATCTTCATTTTCAATATTCAGGTTGTCTGCATAACTGTAGAAGGCAACAATGTTCTCTTCAACAGTTATGCCCTCTTCTCCAGTGAACTTAGGCATATATTTCAGGTAATCTCCAGCAGGGAGAGCATTCATGGTTTGAGGTAAGACTAGAGGGGAATATCTTGCAGCCACTATGGCATCCATTCTATTTCTAGGGGGATTAGAACTTGCCATAGGGATATAAGGTGGAGGAGAATTAGGGGGAGAAGGTTTTAGAACAGGGGAGATTGGAAATGAGCTTTTGAGAGGAAAGGGAAACAACAAAGGATTTGGATAAAAAGTTAAAGGACTTGAGGGAGCAGAGGTTTCCCTCTCTGTAAAATAAGTAACTCTAACATAAGGAGGAGTGGTAAAGCTCAGGGCAGGAAAATATTCTAAGGTGTTGGGTCTAAACCATGGTACAATTTCAGGAGAGAGAGGATTGACAAGGATTTATCCCTCTAATCCCAAACCAGGAGGGGAAAACTCAATAGGAACACTCCAAAAATTCAAAGTTCGGGAAACTCCAACAAAAGGTATAACAGAAGGATGAAAAGAAGAAATTGGAGTTCCTATAGGATAATGAAAGTCATCATAAATACCTGGTTCAGTAGTAGAAGTACCTTCATGAGGGGCCTTTCCCTTTCTGATAATTTTCTTTGGGTCTGCTTCAAGTGTTGCTAAAGGCAATTGTGGGGTAGACCTCATGTGTCTGCCTCTGGAAGCCACAATTGAAATAATGGAGTCATTAGTGGACTCTCCTTAATGGATTCAACACAGTGGAGTCACCAGGTGAACAGTTGCAATCTTTGATGTACTAATTTTTGATGCACCTTCAAAACCAGTAAGCTTTGTCATTCAATCCTGGGGAAAAATATTCAACTTCATCCCCAGCAACGACACAAAAAATGTTAGCACCAGAAGTCACCCCTGGATTGCAGCAGAGGTAAGCCTTATACCCATCAGAGTTTTCCGTCACGGGTTGGTATAAAGGGTCAAATGGGCACAGTCTCAGGAAAGTATCCTTTTAAATCAGAAAACTGGATTGATATGTGCAGGCAAGTGAGGGCTTGGTTTAAATTCAATCAGTAGGTTGTAGTAAGGGTGAGTAGGAGGAAGACTTTGGTGAGAATATGTAGAAGCTTGCTGAGGACATTAGGTCTTTCAACAACCCAAGGAGAAACAATTTAAAAGAAAGAACTTCTCGAATTTAAATCTCAAAGAAACTGAAAGTAACTGTAACAACACAATAATCAAACTTTCATCATAATGTAGTCACAATAATTCAAGTGAATCAGTCAAACATGAACTCTTTCAACATTAGAGGGAAACAAGAGGGATTAAGAAATATGACTGTCATTAAACAAGAAGTCTCGAATGCATATACATAATCAGAAGCCAAAGGCTTTACTAAAACTTTACAATACGAGAGATTTTCTCTACCATCAACCCTAACAAAATATGAGAATTGAGTATTTATACTCAAAATAAAATCATGGAAGCATATCTAAGGAGCTACGTTGAAGGCATTACATATGCATGCCTCCTGACAGATTGTGCATGCAGTCTCTGTCCAGACGTGAACCTCGATCATACGCAAACGAGCTTCGAAACAGACCTGTTGATGAGCCGACTAACTGACAACCCTTTCTTGTGCTTTCTATTTATGGTAGAAACGACGTTCACCCACCACCTACCAACCTTAATAAATTCTTCATTGGGATCGGAGAAGGCTCAAGTCAACTCTACACTTGTAGGATGTGGCAGCTAATGAGGTGATTGGCGTGCTAGACCTAAAATGGTGAACATGAGATGGCCATGTGGATAGTGCAGGGGCCACACAAGTGGGAGCTGAGGTGGATTGGGATGAAGATGATGTGGGGTGAGGTGGCATGATATGAGAGGGGAGACATGATAGGTGGGATGGTGAATGGAGACCAAGTGTGAGGGGGAAAAATCTATAGGGGAGCAGGAGATGTGGCAGACAAAGGAGAGAGAAGGAGTGAGGGAAAACTATGGGGCAGACACTTGTCAATCTGAGATAGGGCGCTAGATGCACATGCACATATCAGGGCTATGAAAAGTGGTTTCATGATTCCCCGCTTTTGGGCCCAATGTGTGTCTCTGGATGACATGTAGTGCCTCCACAAAAACCATGGTTTCTTCTGGGACAGCTCTATATTTTTTAATGACTTCGCATGTTGAGGCCCTGATACGATCAACGATTGTCGATCTAAGGCACACCAATCTTGACCACCCAAATATATACTCGTCTTACTATATTGTTCCAAAAGGTCACATCACACCTTCGACTTATGATATAAGATGATTTGTCGGTTTTTTGCCCATTTTCTTTGATTACTTCGCCAAGGGGCCAACTTCTTAGGAAAACACCCCCTTTACAAATAAATGTGATAACACCATCTAATAGAAATGAACCTAAGTGTTTCTATTATGGTATGACTGGGCATCTCACCTTAGAATATCATAAGAAGAAAAATGATGAGGCTAGGTATAAAAATAGAAAACATTCAGAACATTTTGCAGAAGAAAACCTGAATTTTGATTCAAAAGATCTCAGATAGTTTGTGTCTAATCTTGCATTGTCTGCTGAAAATAATGATGTTAACGCATGGTTTGTTGATTCTGGAGCCTCAATTCACATGACATGTAACAAGAATTTGTATATAAACTTTAAAGAAACATGTAATGGTGCCCATATTTATCTTGGAGATGATCATTCTTATCAGATCAATGGATATGGAGATATTCTAGTAACACTTTCGAATGGTACTATCATACACATTAACATTGTTGTGTATGTCCCTGGGATAAATAAAAACTTGATTTATGTGTCCACAATTACATATCATAATTTGAATGTTGAATTCTTCAAGAAACATTGTGTAGTGAAGGACTTGTAGGATCATTACAGAATTGTTGCCTCGGGAGTCGGAGTTGGAGGTCTGTACAAACTTGATGTCACCGACAAGAATCATCAAGCATTGACTTCTGCAACTATGCCTACAGAAACTCTTTGGCACCAAAGGTATGGTCACATTGATTATCATGATTTGTTGTTATTACAAAAACAAAGTATGTTTTAAGGACTCCCTATGTTTAAGAATGAGTATGCTGCTTGTGAAGGTTGTGCATTAGGAAATATGCACAAAGATGAATTCCCTTCTAATTCTGATAGGAGAAAGAAATATGTATTCGAACTTATATTTACTAATGTTTGTGGACCAATGCAGACGAGGTCCTTAGGTGGTCATTATTATTTCTTGTTATTTATTGATGATTGCACAAGATACACATGGGTTTAAACTTTATTTCCTTAGAAAAAATGATTCATATTATTTTTGGCACAAAATGAGAGCAGAGATATAATAAATAAATGTATAGAGATATCTCAGATATCCAATATATAAAAAAAAATGTATTAGATATGAAAACATAAACACACAAATTCATTAATACCCAATTTTATATTAATGAGTGAAAATGTACAAAGACTGTAAAAATATAGAGTGAAAGACTCACTAGAATGGTGGCATCTTATCTCTTAGAAGAGATGTGTTCGCTACTCGCATTCACAAGAACATGATCTTACAATGAGGCTCCAAAGGCATTTTTATCATAAAGAAAATCCAAAACCCTAACCCTAGAAGATGAAAAGCCAATGGTTTTTGTCGACCCCGTTTTGGGTAATTTGGTGTATCAACTTCCCGAGGGCATAACTTTTGCATATGATCTATGTTTGGGGCGCACGATAACTCATTAGAAAGGTATCATAGAGGGGATTAATTTTGGGGGATCAATCAAAGAAATTTGTTATTATTGAGAATATCGATCCTGAAAAACATTCATTTAGGCCATCAAAATGGCTTCGAAAGTTAAAAACTATTAAAAATAGTAAATGACCAAAATTACCAAAAAACTGTGTTGAGCTAGTTGGAAAAGATGGGTGGCCACCAATATCCACCTGGATCACAAGGACTTGGGTCCTTAACCATTTTTCCACCATATAAACCTTTGACCAATTTTAAAACAATGTGGCACCATGTATAGGTAAGAAACAATATTCGGGCACAATGGTAACAGAGGCTTTGTAAGGTTTATGAAGGTCAGGGGTTCGACCCCTGTTGACTCCATAAATTTTTAATACACTTAAACCATAATTGGATAATGGGAGGTCACCATGTGGAAACCTCTCATTGGCTTATCCTTGCCACATGGTTGACAAACAACCAATCCACCTAGATTGCACAAATGTTGAGTCACTTTCCATCACACATGCCCAATCAAAATATAGTCATGCCATGTGGCACCTTGGGGTGTGGCCATGCCATCATCATATGGTTGTATGGTCATGCTACGTGTCACCCTTGCAGTGGTGACATGTGTCACCTTGACCTCTTTGACTTTGAATTTTGACTTGGTTGACTTGAACTTTGACCAACCATACCTTTTACATATGAACTCTGTTTGAGGCAATTTTTGCACCATTGGAAAGCTATCACCGAGCTCTACCCATTGATGGAATTTTTGAGAGAATTTGGGATATTTGAATTATGATAATTTCTAAACCTTTCTGGACCTCTGTGGACGTTCTAGATATTTCTGTATCTCTATGAGAATTCCTGGATACTATTGGATCACTTGGTCAAATATACCCACATCTACAAGTCATTTTGTTTTCCTGCAACATGGGGAATAACATGGTCCTTGATTGCATCAAGAATAATCCTCTTGGCCTTCACATTTTTATTCTTGAACTTTTCCAAAAGAGTTTCATCTATAGGAATAATGACAATATTATTTTGTGTGTTGTTCACAATGTCCCATAACTGAGCTTCCTCTAGCAAGAAAATTATCCTCTCTTTCCAAGGTCTAAAGTTCGTTGTCCCATCCAACCAGTATTCATGACCTTCTCAACTAAAACTTTTCTCTTCCCCTTCCTATTGGATTTACTTCACACACACATAAGATTTATTTTTCCTAATGTTTTCCCTTGTTTATTAGTCATAATTAGTCATTATCTAGTCTCCTATATTTTAGGGGAGAATATTCCACCTGCAGAATATTCTCTTTCAGTTGACACTTCAGTTTGACTAGTTGAGTTGAGTTTAGATGTTGCATTGGTTTTGTCACCATGCAACATTGGGATCATCACCATGATAATTTGAAATTACCTTGGTATCATCACCAGACTGGCACATTAGCCTTGATTCCCTGAGTTAATTCCTCATTACTCTCTCTTCAGTCAGTTAACTGAAGACTAGTTAACTAGTTAACTCAACTAGGTGGTAGTTCACTCACGTAACTACCTGAGAGACTAGACTAGGTGGAAGTTTACTCCCGTAACTATTGGTGTGTGTCCATATCAATATAGACCACCACTATGGCTCAATAGTTACTCATGTATCCTATATCTATTGTAAAGTATTCACTCTTTGAGTGTGGAATATGGTTACTGAGAATTCTTCCATTCTTTCTTTCCTTCTTATTCTTTCTCAATTTCTCTATACAAATGTGTGTAGTATTTTTTAGCTAGATATATTATATGAAGGTTCAACACATTTACATGGTATCAGAGATGATGGACTGCTAAGAAAAAACTAATCCAAATTATTTTTGCAGGTACCAAAGATTGAAGAACGCAGAAAATATGGAATTTATGTTTTACTCACCGATAATACTTCTCACGCCTCATAAATATTTGGAATGGAAGCCAAAGATTCTACTTCTTATCAGAAGTATAGTATTATACCAAATAACCATGGAAATGGAAGTAGAGCCTAATTCCAACGATGAGAAAAATGCCTTTCTCAATAGACAAGAAATGATCATAGGATTTATCTTCTTGTCTATTTCTCTAGAAATTCTCCACCAAGTATGTGATGTCTCACAAGACTTCGCTCCAAATGAATTATGGAACATATTGGAGGTTTTATTCATGAATAAGTAATATTGGGAATATTTCATGCAGGAGGTTGAACAGATAGAGCTAGAAGAGAAATCGTTAGAAGATCAAGCCTCTTATTCTGAAGAGTCTTCTACACAAGTATTTGTAGAAATTTGTATCCCCTTAATTGAAGATGATGTCTACTCCATTTCATATTTGTTTTCTGAAATTCATGTGGAATATGTATTGCATGCATCTCAGGATTCACATGAAGACACTTTTTCATGTGCAATGCATGCATCTCAAGAGACAAAAAGAGAGTCGCGCACATAAGACTCAATTATGATATTTTCTGAGAAATTTTTTCAGAAACAAATTGTATATTTGAATTCCTCTCGGGAAAATATCCAATTTCAAAAAACAAATCATTTGAAAAGGAGTCCAAGAAGTGAATTTATGATCATTTTAAAATCAAGAAAATTTTAGCATTTTTTTGGAAACGCCCACACGGTTTTCAAAATTTCATCCTAACTTTATTTGGATATTTCTTCATTACAAGAAGATAAAGTGGATATGTGTGGAAATATCAATGGTGCATCCACTTCATCAGATCCATGTAGACATCTACATCTTCAAAAAAATCTTCAACGAGCACAAACTTGCACAATTGCGAGGCCTTCTTGGAGTGAAGGACAGGGTTGCTTAGCAATTGTTTTTTGTTCCTTCTCATTTTTTTTATGCATTGTAATTTGAGGGGGGGTTTCCCATGAGGTTTTCCCTCTTTACTCATTTAGTTCAGTGTATCTTTTTTATTTGGGTACCTAGCATGGCCTTTTTTCTGGGATCGATTCTTTATTTTCACCATAGTGATGTTCAGGGGGTGTTGGAGTTACTTCACACACACCTAGGATTCATTTTTCCTAAGTTTTTTTCTTGTTTATTAGTCATAGTTAGTCCCTATATAGTCTCCTATATTTTAGGGGAGAATATTCTACTTGGAGAATATTCTCTTTTAGTTGACACTTCAGTTTGACTAGTTGAATTGAGTTTAGATGCTACATTGGTTTTGTCACCATGCAACGTTGGGATCATCACCATGCTAATTCGACATTGCCTTGGTATCATCACCAGACTGGTGCATTAACCTTGATTCCCTGAGTTAACTCTTCACTACTCTCTATTCATTCAGTTAACTGAAGACTAGTTGACTAGTTAAATCAACTAGGTGGCAGTTCACTCCCGTAACTACCTGAGAGACTAGACTAGGTGGAAATTTACTCTTGTAACTATTGGTGTGTGTCCAAATCAATATAAAACACAACTATGGCTCATTAGTTACTGATGTATCCTATATCTATTGTAAATTATTCACTCTTTGAGTGTGGAATATGGTTAATGAGAATTCTTCCATTCTTTCTCTCCTTCTTCTTCTTTCTCAATTTCTCTCTGCAAATGTGTATAGTATTTTCTAGCTAGATCTATTCTTTTCAGGTTCAACACATTTACACTTCCTTCTTCCAGGATAAACCCCTCTGCACTTCACTACAAATATCTGCAAGTCAAGTGTCAAATCTCCTGTTTGTTGAACTTCAAAGCTCCATCTTTGATACCATGTTCAAAAACTATCTTAACTAAGTTAATACTTTCATCGAACACTTATCCGACTTATAGATTTCAACCTCCAATAAAGACTTAAATAAAATATTGTACTTTATGAGAAGAAACAAAGAATAACTAAGATCTAGAAAATATAGCAACGAAAATATAAATGAACAACAGATACATTCACCACATTTGACATAGAAAATTTAGGTAAATCCTCTGGAAAAACCCACAAGGGGAAAACCAACCCAAGAGAGTATTCTTCTTATTGATCTCAGAGATTAAAATAATAGTCTACTACAACATTAATTACACAGTGTTGAACTTACAATCTGTTGCCACAAACACATTTATCTATGTGCCAAAAAACTCACAAAATCAACAACATGAATCTACCTTGGAAATTGTGCCAAGATTCAACAGTATGTCATGTACTGTATGATGTTTACAGAAAGTATAAACTCCTCGATATTTGTGCACAATACCATCACTCTTTGGTATGGAATGTATGAACCAAAACTTAGCAAAATTGATGCCTAGAAATTTGTGCCATCTATAGCCTCAATTTTTGTGCATACACATTTGTACTAACCTCTTCAAATATGTACTATAAGACTCCCTTTCTTAGTTGTATGTATGTTTACTCTATTTTGAGATGTGTTCCCACACTTTCTCTTGGTATTTGCATCCCCTTTTGTTGTTTCTACTTCTTTTCTCCTTCATCTCAAAACTCTCTTGGAACTCTCTTGGAATGTGTGCCTATATGTCTCCCTCAAGCTACTTTTAATGACTCATTTAGGGTAACTACTCTGACCCTTGATCATCTATGGATGAGTGTTATGAACATAAAATATATATAAATAGATATCATAACATAATTATAGTTAATAATAATAATTATTAATAATGAAAGGTCATGTCTCAAAGGACATGACTATTGGTAAAGGGCACCCCTGCGTGGGTATATAAGCAGGCCCTCATTCTCAATTGTAATCATCTCATATTTTTCATATACATTTATATATATTAATTATTGTTCTTATGGATATCTTTATATTCCAAATATTTTGGATAATCCTTGTGTGAGCGAACTTTGTTCGTCTCATTTGGTATCAAGTTCTTAGGAACTTCRGTCTTTAACCAATTCAGGCCTTTGGCCACACTCAAGTATTTTCAGAATTTTTCTGAATTCTTGGTCTTAGACGAAGGTTAGGCCATTGGCCATATAGGCTTTTAGCCACATTGAAAAATCTTCAGAGTTTCTCTGATTGTCTTGTCCTTGACCACAAACCGGCCTTTGGCCAGTAGAGMTTTTGTCAAATTTCATTGCTTTTGGCAACGAAACCATTGGCTTTTGCCACACTAAAATTGGACAAGGTTTCTCTACTCCGGTTTTAACCATTATTAGCTTTTTGGCCATCTCTAAATTCAGAATTTCTGTGGAACAAGAAATATTATTCCGCTGCAATTTGATTTCACTGCCAAACATGAAACAAAGAATTATCACTAACTTTATAAGTGAAGGACAAAATTAACATTTTTTCAGTTTT
>ML777791.1:610547-621907 GCA_009831015.1 Picea engelmannii
TATATATATATATATATATATATATATATATATATATATATATATATATATATATATATATATATATATATATAACAACTTTTGTTATAGGTATTACACATTAATTTGCATGTTCTTCTAATATAGTAAATTATGAAAATAAATGGATTAATTGTTTTTAAGATATTAAATAAATTAATGTGATTTGTTCACTTAAGTATTATTAAGGTTATATATTAATGAATATAATTGGTTGATTTTGTAATATACTAGATATAAAAGGTATGCATAACAGAAATAAAATGCTAGAAATGGTAATATAACCAGCATAATCTCCACAATAACACATAAATGATATAAGAACAACAACAGAAATAGCACTTTGATTCAGAAAGCAATGTTCACATGCCTCTTCAAGGGGGAAACCTCAAGTTGAGCAGTGCTCTATTACAATAATCTTCAAGCTAGGGTTTTCATACCCTCGACCCTTATTTGTACTAAATATGTCTATCAAGAGAAGCATCTAGAGGAAGATCCTTCTAGAAGTAGAATCTTCTATTAGGTCTTCTTACACCTGCCTTATTCTATTTTATTGAAAGGCCTTATTAATATTGAACTTTATTACATCCAAATATATTTCTCTACCTATGTGCTGGTTAGGACCCTAACATGTCCGCCCCCTTAAAAACAACCTTGTCCTCAAGGCTTGAGATGTGGAAACTGCTGCAGAATGGTAGTTGGTTCCTAAGTGGCATCTATTGGAGTTGTATCTTTCCACTGGACTAGCACTTCCTTGATGGTTCTCTAACATAGGCGACGCTCACGCTGGTCCAAAAATTCTTCTGGCTGTAGCCAAATGGATCCTTCTTCAGCTAACTTGGGAAGGTTGGTTTGAATTTTTCACCTAGTTCCAATCACCTTCTTTAAGCATGAAACATGAAAAACAAGATGTAGCTTCAACTGACTGGGCAGAGCTAACTGATAGGAAACTTGCCCCACATGCTTGAGAACTGTATAAGGACCATAAAATTTGGGCGCTAGCTTATGACAATGCTCGGCCTTGAGGGAAGTTTGCTTGTATGGTTGTAGTCATAGAAACACCTGATCCCCTTCTGCAAATTGATGTTAAGAGAAACCTTGATCTGCTTGTTGCTTCATGCGATTTTGTGCCATGACCAAGTTCTCTTTGAGGGTACGAAGAATATCCTCTCAAACTATAAGTGTTTGGTCAACCGCTTGGACCTTCGATGTACCCGGTATGTATCAGAGAACTGAAGGTGGCTTATATCCATATACCGCTTCAAAAGGAGTCCTGCATGTAGTTGTATGGTAGGAAGTGTTGTACCATCATTCAACTAGGGGTAACCATTGATCCCATTGATTTTTATTTTCAGAGGAAAAACACCTCAGATATGTTTCCAAACACTTGTTGACAACTTCCATTTGATCATTAGTCTGGGGATGATAAGTTGTGCTGAGATGCAATTGGCTACCCTATAGCTTAAACAGTTCTTGCCAAAAATTGCTTGTGAAAGTTAGGTCACGATCAGAAACAATAGAGTGAAACATGCCATGAATCTTGAAGACCTGGTCCATGAAAATTTGAGCCACCGTGGATGCAGTAAATGGGTGTTGAAGAGTGCAGAAATGAGCATACCTGGAAATGCGATCCACAACCACCATTATGACTGATTTATTTCTCAATTTGGGTAAGCCGGTAATAAAATCCATAGAGATATCCTTCCAAATAGTAGGTGGAATCAGAAACATTTGTAGTGTGCCTGGAGATTTGACTATTTCTCCCTTGTTGCATTGACACACATCACATTCAGTGACAAAATTACAGATGTCCTGTTTCATACCATCCCCCAAGAAAGAACGTTTGACCCTGTCATAGGTTTTGGTGAACCCGAAGTGCCCCGCTGTGGGTGTAGCATGAAGCTCAGAAAGTACTGTGGATTTAAGCTTTGATTGTTTACTTAAATACAAACAACCTTTGTATCGAAGCTCATCCTGGAGCCAAGAGTACTCTGGGGGAGCTAGAGCATTGGTCTGCAATTGTTGGATCAGATGCGAACTTTTTGGATCTTGTAGCCATTCTTGGCGAACAGCTTGGAGCCAATCTGGTACAATGAAGGAAATAAAAAAAAAGGGATCCTTCTTCTTCATATTTTTGAGACAGTGCATCTGCCACCACATTGTCTTTGCCTTTCTTGTAAATGATCTCATAATCATATCCAAAGAGCTTAGTCACCCATTTTTGTTGCTCTAGGGAGGAAATGCATTGTTCCAGAAAGTAATTGAGGCTTTGATGGCCTGTCTTAATTTGGGAATGTTGCCCCAAGAGATAAGGGTGCCACAGATCAATGGCATGCAAAATAGCCAACATTTACTTTTCATAGATAGGTTTTCCCAGATTCCTTTCAGATAGTTTCTTGCTGGTGAAGGCTAAAGGTTGACCCTCTTGCATAAGGAAAACACTGATTCCTTTCCCTGAGGCATCACATTCCAATACAAAGGTCTTTATGAAATCAGGAAGGGATAGAACTGGAGTGGTGCACATGGCCATATTCAAGGTTTGAAAAGCTTGAGTAGCGGCTAGAGTCCAAGTGAAAGAGTTCTTTTTTAGGAGAGTAGTGAGAGGTGTTGCAATCTTTCCATAATTCTTAACAAACTTGCGATAATACCCTGTTAAGCCTAGAAATCCACGCAATCTTTTGAGAGTCTTTGGGTGCGGCTAGTCTTTCATAGCTTCAATCTTTTTCAGATCCACCCTGACGCCATCCTTGCCAACTAGATGACCCAAGTATTCTACTTCTTAGGCACCGAAAGCACATTTAGACTGTTTCAATAAAATTTGGTGCTGAGAGAGTAGATGGAGAACTCAATCCACATGAGTAAGATGGTCTGTCCAGGTTTTTCTATAGATGAGGATATCATCAAAGAAAACTAAGAAAAAATGACAGAGAAAGGGATGAAAGACATGATTCATGAGGCTTTGGAAGGTGGAGGGGGCATTACACAAGACAAAGGGCATGACCAAAAACTCATAGTGGCCCTCATGAGTTTGAAAGGTTGTCTTAGGAATGTCTGCCTCTTTCATACATATCTGGTGATAGTCGAAGAGAAGATCAAGTTTAGTAAAGAATTGGGTGCCACTCAATTCATCCAAGAGGTCATCAATGACAGTTATGGGAAATTTGTCTTTAATGGTCAGTTTTTTGAGGGCACGGAAGTCAGGACACATTCTCCAAGAACCTTATTTCTTCAGGACCATGACTACAGGAGAGGAGTAAGGGATGATATTAGGGTGGATAACACTTGCATTAAGGAGTTCCTGGACCATTTTCTCAATTTCATTTTTTTGTGAAAATCGGTGGCGATACGGACAGATATTGGGAGGAAGGATTTTGGGTACAAGGGGAATGGAATGATCATGAACACCATGGGAAGGAGGGAGTCCTTGGGGAGTGGAAAATACCATTTGATGTTTAGAAAGGAGGGCTTGGAGGTCTTGCGGCACCGGGGGTGTCTTTGTTTCTTGTATGGCATGGAGTTGGGCAGTGACACCAGAATGACCTTTTTTGAGAAGCTTTTCCATGCGATGGGAACTAATGACCTCAGGTGAACCAGCAGTGATGCCTTGGAATTTATATTAGTGGCCTTCCTAGTTGAATTGCATGGTTAATGCCTTAAAATCCATGAGAATGGGACCCAAAGTCCTTAGCCAGTCTGCACCCAACACAATGTCACAACCGCCCATGTCGATAGAAAACATATGGGATTTTAGGTGGTAGTCACTGATTTGGAGACACACATTTTCACAGTGCCCTCCACATTTCATGGAACCACCATTGGAAATCATGATTTGAAAATTTTTGATGGCATGGATGTAGCAATGAGTTTCTCGAGAAATGCACGTATGAATAAAATTATGGGTGCTTCCACTATCAACCGGAATGATGACCTTTTGATGCTTGATGTAATCGATTAACTTGAGGGTTTGGGGAGTAGAGAAGCCAATGAGAGCATTGAGGGAGATGATCAGTTCCACTTCGGAAGGGGTTATGTCAGGGATTTCAGGTGACTCAGACACAACGGGAGTTTCAACATCCTCTTCCAAAATATCCATAGAGATGGCCATAAAAAACTTGTGTTCCTTACATTTGTGGCCCGAGAAATATTTTTCATCACAATTATAACACATGCCTTTGAGTTGGCATTCATCCATTTCAGCCCTGGTTAATTTTTGGATCTTTAATGGGGTGGAGGGAGTAGTGGGATTTATGAGTTTAGGGTGAGGGATAAAGGAGGGTTTTCAGTTTTGAGAGGATATAACCTGTTGCGCTTCTTTATCTCTTTTAGTAGCCTCCACCCAACTTAAGGGTCGAGCCATGAGGACATGGGCACAAATCTCATCCTTGAGGCCACTAATAAAACACTCTCGAAAGAAAGCATCAGTCATGCCCTCTGTTCAAAAAGCCAGGTGCTCAAAGGCAGCTATGAAGTCTTCTACTATTCCTGATTGTTTCAAATTTTTCAAATGACCCAAATGATTGGTGTCAATGTCAAAGCATTCATAAAGCTCAGTCACAAATTGGGTCCAAGCAATATACCCTTGATGAGAATTTTTTCTCTATTGCCACCATTGCCAATGTTCTTGATCTAGATGGAGAACACCATACCAGAGTTTGGCCAAGTCATCTGTAATGTCGTATAAAGAGAAATAATGTTCCATTTGGGTTACCCAACCAATGGGGCCCGAGCCATCAAATTTGGTCACATCCACCCTTGGAAGGTGTAGGTCACGTTGAAAGAGATGGTGTTGAAAGGTATGGGAATGGGAGGACTGTTAACCTTTAGTCTTTAGTGGTGTGTCAGAGAAAGGGTCATCTGTAGGGATCTTCAGTTTGGTGCAGAGTGATGCAAAGACAGATTCAAGCTAGGTGGTCAGTTCTTGTTTGACTTCCTCCATTGAGGACTGTATGGTTGTATTTATGGTTGTATTGATGATTGTATAGATGGAGGAAACATTGACACTGAGTTGTTTCACTTCTTTTTGGGTTTCAAGGAGACTAGATTGCAAGGCGTTGAAGTGAACTTCTAGGTATTTGATACAAGTATGAGCCATGAGGATGGGTGAACTGAAAAGGGGTGGGTAGGGTCAAAAATTTGCTAAAAAATGATACGGATGACTGTGATAAGGGCGAAGAGATGAATCCAATGGAATAGGTCTCAAATAATGGTGAAAAAATTTTCATTTTTTTTTTCTTTTTTTTTTACACTTGCAGAGTTATACTTCGGTTTGAAGAATAATGCAGTGATGAAATCCCCAAATGATTAACCAGTAAGAAAAGTGTAGTGATTTGGAAACCTGAACATAGTTGCATGGCAATAGATCTTGTCTGTTTTAATTTGTTTATGTTTCTGTCCCCCAAGCGTTAGGTATTCAAGGGTTCTACAGACAAAGGTTTTCCCTATGATATAGCTCTCTGATATACATACGGGGTCCAACAATAGTACTTAGACCAATATCTTAGGGAACTAACCAAGGAGGATAGACCATACCCTTAGCCATACTATCCGACTGCCCATGTACTAGAGAGTATCTTCCCGAGTGTTGTTCTCAGTGGAACTATAGTAGTCAGGCGACCGATCAGTTTATCTAAAGAGGGATTTAGGAAATCTAGGCCGATCCGTACACAGGTGTTGTCTGATGCGCTACCACTCGAAGGGGTACCAACAGGGGTTATAAGGGTGGCCAATAGATGTGTGCTTATAACCACTTGTATTTCCTGCGTGTATGAATCCCTCAACCGTGGGTTTATGCACGTAACGACAGATCTCTGTGGCTTAAAGATGGCAGAATAAGTCTCTACCCTGGAAAAAAAATTCCCACAATTTCTGCCAAGGAAAGTGCTCTGATACCACTTGTAATATACCAGATATAAAAAGTATGCAGAACATAAATAAAATGCTAGAAATGGCAGAATAACAATAATATAACCAGCATAATCTCCACAATAACACATAAATGATATAAGAACAACAATAGAAATAACGCTTTGATTCAAAAATAAATGTTCACGGGCCTCTTCGAGGGGGCAACCTCCAATCGAGTAGCGCTCCATTACAATAATCTTCAAGCTAGGGTTTTCATACCCTCGACCCTTATTTATACTAAATATGTCTATCAAGAGAAGCATCTAGAGGAAAATCCTTCTAGAAGCGGAAGCTTCTATTAGGTCTTCTTACATCCACCTTATTCTATTTTATTGAAAGGCCTTATTAATATTGACATTTATTACATCTGAATATATTGCTCTACCTATGTGTGGGTTAGGACCCTAACATATTTATAAAGAAAAAAAATAAAAAATTGAGAGATGGTGGAATATTTACAAATCCATGTACTTCAATAAAGAAACAAAAGACTAGAAACATTAATCAATTGCAGTGGATGGACTGCACTTTGTCATCAAGTGAGTTTAGGGAAAGAAACGTTAAGAAAAAATTGTTTATAGAAAAATTAACAATATAAAATATGTTTTCATTTAACAATTTTTAAACTATTTTTAAGTAAAAAAAAATTAAAAATATATTAATGGTGCAGAAGTCTACCATAGCATGTCGATGAACTTAAATATATTACAATTTGCGATATTTGTCCTCTATCTTCATGCCCTATTTTTAATGTTTGATGAAGTGTAGATACTACTTATATAATACGCTATTTTTAATGTTTGATGAAGCATAGATACTGCTTATATAATACCCTATTTTTAATGTTTGATGAAGTGTATATATTGCTTATATAATCCTTAATGTTTGTTGATGTGTATATACGTGGGATAATCCAGAAGTTTTTTTTTATAATGTCAAAGTTGTTTTGAAGGACCTATCAACAATAGAGAGTAGCAATGTTGATAAAATTGAATTTAAGTTGACTTTGTAGGGGTATGTTGATATTTTTAGAGTTAGAATCAAAGGCGTTTAAAAAAATTAAAAATTAAGTTCGTGATTTCAAAAATTACACTTTGCCTGTGGTGGGAATCAAGATACATAATGAAGAATAAGGAAGATGTCAAGTTGATATCACTTAGAAATAATGGAGATTAGTTAATAATTGAGACTCCTCTAAACTGAATAATGGTTCCAACTGTATAAACCAAATATCATCCTATATAATGTACTCCTCATTTGATTTAATAAAAATGCAGTGTGGCTTTGCTTTGATGGCCTCCAGGTGTTGCCTCGCCTGAGAGAATCTGGTTCCATTTCATTCCTCTATTTTTCAAGTTGGTATCAAAGATCGAAAGGAGATTATTGTTTGGACTGGTGCAATGAACGTGGAGAGCGATTGGTTGTTTGGATTAGTGTGGTGAGAATGGAAGTGTGGAGCTCCCAGAGAGAAGTTGTCAGTTGCGTGTTTTGATTTTCGATCATCTAATAGACACAGAAATTGACGTATGATGTTTTCCTGTGTGTTTCTCTTTTATTTCTGTACTAAGTTTTCAAATACAACTTTTTGCAGAAGTCTTTAAAATCTAGGCATAAAACCCATTTACTCGCTCATTGTTATCATTTCTGCTGGTACCTCTAGATCACCTAAATCGAGATCATTGTTGTTGGAGTGGATTTTCTCTGACTTGTCGGATTCAAACAGACAGATCATTGTTGTGGACTATGTGCATAGATAGATTTTGTGGAGTGTGCCCATAAGGGGCGTATTGTATGTAATCGAGTTTGAATTATTGAGAATTTGTTGTTGAGGGTTAGATCGCCACACACTGGATGGTATTGAGAATTTTTTATTGAGAGTGTGTCCAGATTCGCTGCTCCTTGATTCATTGTTGAGGGATCTCTCTCTCTAGGAACCAAAAGTAACCATGGATCGATGTTGCAACAATACATTAATGTTTTTCTCCTAAATTGGAAGTAAGAAATTTGGAGAGTTCTCTTGAAGCTTGTGGCCGATTGCAGAAACTTTATTTGTTGTTCTACAATCGATAGACATTCTACTTGGCTTGTTGTACATTTGTGGATTTATGTGTATTGATAGACATTTGTGGTAAGTTCAAATCCGCTTGAACTTACTAGGTTGGATTTCATTGGTTTAGATTTTTATCCTTATATCTGATGATGCAAGCTTATCATAGAAACACTTGAAAGTTTGTTGCGAGTTTGTTACGTGAAGGAGTTTGCAAGGATGGAGAATCCACTTGGTGAAACTTATCTCAATGAAGCCAATAAATTGGATGGATTGAATTTCATCAATTGGAAATTCAAAATGAGGACCTTGATGGTGTTAGAAATAATAGGTGTGTTCATTTAACCATAGGCAATATAGCAATAGTGTCACCCAATCATAGGCCGAAGCCACCCCCTAGCACCTTAACCTTGACAGAGAATAATTTCGGAAGGAAAAAATAGGCCTAATAGCCAATCAAGGTAGCGTATCACTCTCCAAAGTTATCATACCAAGCAAAAAGTCCAAACCATAACCAAGAGAGAGTCCAAGTCTGAAACCAAAAATGGAAGTTGTAGTAGTTGCAGCTGCAACTACTCTCCATACTTGCACACAACTAAATTTCTGCAGTTGCAAGTTGTGTGTGTCCAAAGGAGCTCTGACATCCTATATTTATACAACTCCTCCTTAGCTATCTAGGCCAACTTCTCATTCTGGAGGCTAAAAAAGCAATATTAAATATTTCCTTTAGCTGACTTGTCTTCTAGGGTTATGTCCATTGCTTTAGGGTTTCTTATTTCTTCCCAAGATATTCTAATCTTGTTAGGGTTACACATGGAGGTTAATACCTCTCACAAATTCCATAATATCAACACTCCCTCCTAGCTATGGATGTATTAAAGGCAATGGTATTGAGCACAAACACACCATTCAACTGATAGCATCACCATAGCCATATAGGATATCTCATGATTAGATCAAGAGCACCACCATCACTATCAGTATCATTTGATAGCATCAATTGCATCATATCTCAAATCCATACTCCATCTGAGTAATTAGACATTATGTTGAATAATTCACTCACTCCACAGAGTGGTACAAGAACTATTCTTCTAATCTGAACATGTGTCCTAGAAGAATAACTATTCAATAGATGTTGGAAGCCACTCCATGGGCTACAAGGACTATTCTTCTAATCCAAACATATTTCCTAGAATAATAAATGTCCTGGAATATTTTTCATCTGGAGAATGTCTATCCATCAACAAACTGACTATCCATATAGTTGATAATCATTTTCAACACTATTGATAGTCTACATGGAAATCAGAACAATGTCATTCAATAGAACACAACTGTGTCTATCCATAGTAGTACACAACTAATATCTAGTGGTATAAAACCATAAAAAGTAGCACATGACTACTTAATCAGTGACACATAGTCATAAAAAGTGGAACACATCCACCAATGTAGCATACATCTATTGTCCAGAGACATATAGTCTCCATATTAATCATTTGATATCAACCTGCATAAAACAATATCATGATATAAACTGAGTCATCTTGGCCATTCTTCTTCTCACATCTGTGAGATATAGAAGAGAATCTACCCTCAGAATGTAAAACATCAACCATGGGCTATTTGGACTATTATTCTCAGGCGTAGAAGAATAGTCGTCCCTGATTTCTGATCCTGGACCATTCATCTAACTGGTCTATTCCTCCGACACTAGTCATAGTGCAACTTGGAGAGAATGGGTCTGTCCTAGGGAATTCATGTCCCTGATTGTTGAACTTGGAACATTCACCTAAATGGGCCATTCCTCCAACACTAATCATAGTTCAACCTGGATAGAATGAGTCTGCCTTAGGGAATAATTGTTTGGACCATTTCCTAATGGAAATGACTGTCCTACACTAACCTCTAAAACAGACCATTCTTCGAAACTACTCACAAATGTGAACTTTGAAAGAATGACTGCCCGACAAGGTGGACCATTCTACTTGACCACTAATCAGAGTGACTGCCAAGAAAAATTATTGTCCTAGACCATTCCCCCATACTGGCCACAAGGGCAATTGTTGTCTATGGTACATCAACAATCTAATGAACCATTTTCATTACGAAAATGACCGTCTGATCTGGACCATTTTTCGAACTGGAAAATGCCCGTCCGTCATAAATCTCAAACCACTTTCCAAACTAGAAAGGAACTACTCATCCTGGAAACTTTTTTGACCTGAAAAATGACTATCCATAAATCAATAACACATCGGTTCTCCCTCCCAACCTTGGAGTAATATATTCCATTTTAAATAAGGAAGTCATCTCCATGAGCCCCAACTTTTTTCTTAAGTACACAAACTTGTTCATCTTGGATAGAGGCTTTACCAACTTATATGTTATCTACTCATACGTAGAGATATATTAGAGAACCACTTCTCTTTTCTAGACTTCATCACAGAGAATGTAATGCTTGATCTCAATGTACTTTGGTCTATCATGGAACACTAGTTTTCTCTCATGGCTTCATATAGCTCTGATCATTCCAATATATCATGGTTGAATTCAACACTTATGTTTCCTGCTAGCTCATAACATTGTGGCAAGGCTCAAAATGAAACATATCCAAGTATCACTTCTTCTGTCATCATGATATTTTGTCATGGATTAGCAATCCATCATCCCATAATTCTAAGTAACTATTCTGATACACTATCTCTGTCATAGAAATTTTTCAACACGCTTCTGGTGTATATGAGATACTCTGCATCAAGTTGTTTGAATCCACACAAGGTCTTCTTATATCTTCATACATGGGTCTCTTTATGGTATAATCTTATTTATCACTTGCTTTATTGGGAAGAACAATCTTTTACATGTAAATTCCAATCCATGGATACTACAAGAGGTATATCTAGAACAAGTTGTTGCCATAGTCTTCTCCCTCCTTCTGGAAGAACCTATGAATGTTTCAATGCTTCCATTCATAAGTCTTTTTCACACTTTTATTTATCATAACTTCCATTTATTCTGCTCAATTTCTTCCTATAACTTTTAAGTTCAAACCAAGATGGTAGTATTTTTTATTCTCGGTATAATAACTGGTTGTTCTAGATTTTTCTTTCTTTCTTGGAATCTTCATGTTCTTCCTCATGTTTCTCTTTAGCTCTTAGGTCCATGGAGTCTTTTGTATATTACATGCCCTAAATATTCCAACTTCTTCCTTTAATCATAGGATCATGGATGTAGATGGACAACCAAGGATACTTTAAGGCTTCTTTTCGAAGAAGACTTCTTCCAAAGTCAAACTGAACATGTGTTGCTTTTCATGGCTATTAATTTCAATGGAAACATGGATAGATACTTCATAATACTCAATGGATCATATTATTTAGGATTA
>ML777792.1:0-20279 GCA_009831015.1 Picea engelmannii
TATTCACACAATGCACGTGAGGCCCATTTCTTATTAGGTTTACCCTATTCCATATACATTTAAACCATATATTCCCCCTCTTGGAGTCATACTATATACATTTAACCCCATATATGGCCCCTTGGGTCATATCAACTTTACAGATTCTTCTTCATTTTTATGCCCTTCCTAGGGATCCCCCATGGTTGATTTTGTAGACCCTTTTTCTAATTCAACCTCAGAATATTCGTTTGATGTGTTTGTAGGTATTACAGCTAGTCTTCCTACAAGAGATTCTTCATGTACTTACTTGGTCTCTTGATGCTTAATAAGATAAATATTTTGCAATGTGATTTTATTTTTATTGTATTGGCGTTTATTAAAATTCTTTTGCACATTAATATTAATTGTACCCATTGATTCCATCCAAGGATACCTAGGAATAATATATACATCATCCATATTTACAACATGAAAATTTGAATGAAGAACACATTTACCCATAGTAATATTAAAATATTAAAAAAATTGAACATTCTCACTCTGAACTTGTGTTCTTTGAATAAGCTTTGTAAAGAATTGAAATAATTTAGTCAAATTGACACCGGTAAAATTATGTTTTCCAACAAGGTTTATAAAAACAATGACCTTCTCTTATTGAATATAGCCATGAACCCGTCATAGAGAGTTTTGAAATGAAAATGAATCCAAAATCCTCTCTTTATCCTTTTTCTTAGCATGGGAATCCAAATACTTGTTCATACTCTTCATCTTAAAGTTCCATCATATTTTCAAAGTAAAGTGATTTCCACTATATGGAATCTTTGACTTTTAAATTCATTGACAAGCAAGCTCTTCAATTCTTTGGGTTAATTTACATTATCCACTTTATGCATTCTTTCATACTATGACCATAAAATTTTATTGTAAAATAATTTTTTTAAAGAGAAACCCACAAATAAAACTAATATTTCAAGAAAAATATTACTTTTCAATGTAACTTCTAGATTTTTGAGGTGCCAAATGTGAAATGATCATAACTTCCTCAATACTAATTGGAATTTGTATTATGACAATAATTATAAAATGTCATATCCACTTTGAATCTAGTGGCAGAGGTCTGATGAAAATATGTGCACTCTTTAAAAATATATCTTCTCTTTAATATGTATAACCATCATTATAAAACCCAAAAGTAGTTCATTTTTTTATCAATGGTGTCTTCACTTTGTGAAATCCAATTTGGAATTTGTGTTTTGAGCTTATTTTTTTTAAGAAGAAATTATATCTATATCTAGTTTCCTCATATTCTACATAAAAGGTTTCAAAAATGGATCTCAATATCTCCATCCTACATCCTATTTTTCCCCTTGAAAACTCTACAAAAAAATACTTCCATGTTCTTGAAAAACAATAGTTCGAACATAAAGAGTTCCAACATTAATTATAGTAAAGTTTAGTAAATTAAAAATAAGCCTCAACTTCAAAATAATAAAATGCATCCACACAATAATAGGCACAAGAAGAAATAACCCTTTATGTAGGGTAAATCCATCAAACACCCTTTATGGAATGATTTACTCCACAATCCATGCTTGCAACAATAAAATACTCAACATATCCAATACAATGATACTCATGCGTATATATATTGTTTCATGAGGTCTACGCTAACTACCACTCATTATTATATTATTTTGTCTAATTACTTAGTAGGCCTATTTATTACCCACCCACTATAAAGTGAGTCTATTCCATTATTATGACCATATTATATTCATTATCCCCTTGGGTACCTCCTGGGGTACCCCATATTATCCTACATTAGTACATTACACATTGCTTACAAATATGCTAGCACAACTTATGATGTAGCACTAATATATAAAGGAGGCATGTTGTTTTGCAAAAGGATCTATATGTCCTATTTAGAGTGATATTGTAGAGGTTGGATATTATTAATGAGGTGCTAAACATGTTGTAATCCCTTTGCCCAAAAAATATGTACATTGTTAGCAATATCCTAGTGCATGCATGGCTTTTTACATAAATCAATGTTTAAAGGGCACTTTAGGGATCATTCTTGGGAAAAGTGTACTATTGTAGGGAATCAATCCTATTGTTTAGTTTAGTTTCTTCCTTAGGGACAATATTTTAGAATAAGTGGAAGTTTTGAGTTTTAATACTTCATTTCATTGAGCTCCATTCTCTTCCTATTGGAGCTAGACCTCTTCTTCTACTTACTTTTGTTATGTTTTCCAGGGAATCGTGTTTGAGATGCCTTTAATGATCTAGATAAATCTTACCTTGGCAATGACTAAATATGGAGGATAGGCCTACACTCACTAGTTGTATGGTTGTATCCTTTATGATAATGATAATAGGTCATAGCCTTGTTTTTACACACCTTAGAAGATTACATATGCTCTATAAATTAAATGGCCATTGTTATTAGTTTGGTCTCGTTAGTTAAGGATAAATCATGGGATTAACAAAGGATCATAGCTCTCTCACTATCAATCTAAAGGCTTGAGTGTGAGAAGGAGTTCTCATATTCTTTAGAAGAGAAGCATTTTACCCAAGTCAGGCTAATGATTGACATATGGAGTATAATGAGTATGGTGAGTAAAGGTTTTAACATGTGTTGGTTATTCAACCATATTATGACAAAGGGATGATCCATGATCGATTGAGGCTAGAGGCTAGTTAAGGTGTGTAATACTACATTAAGGACTTACTAGCGAATGAGCCTATTCATTGGTATATATGTTTGAAACATATACCAAACCTCATTCGCTAGTTCAATAGAGAAATGTTGTCATTATGAATGTATAGATTAGAATAACCCTATAAAAAAACTATAAAAACAAAATGTTTTAAAAAGGAAAATGCAAGCTTGGCTACATAAGTATGATACAAAGTATGAGGGTGGGGATAAGGGGACATATTAGGGAAAACTTTAATAAATGATTTCCTTAATATCATCCCCACCCCAAACCTGATATACGATGGTAGAGGTAGGGGAGATATTAGGGAAAATTTTCATAATTGTTTTCCCCAATATCTTTCCCCTCATATTAAAGTTTTCCCTAATATCTCCTCGCTCTCTCATGATGATGAAAATATTAAAAAACAACTTTAATAAAAAAATTATAATAAAAACAAGAACAACGTAAAATATTAGAAAAAAAAAATATTAAAAAAAAAAATTTGATTGAAATCATTGGATTAGATAATTAACAATCCCATGCCTAATAAGTCATTAAGGACTAAGAAACTTAGAATGCCATGATCATTGAAAATTAAAACAACATTGGTCACCAAGGGACTTAACATGTTCTTTCGAAACTTAGATAACATTATTGTCACTAGGAAAAGTAACCATGTATTGTCTCGATCTATAGCACATGGCCCTAATAAAAACAATCTTTACACATAGAAATAATATTCACTTAATCATTATCACATAATAAAATAAAATAAAATAAAATAAGAATATATTACATTTTATCTAACCATTTTTATATATGTAAAAAGGTTGACTTCAACATTATAATAGAATAAAATAAGAATGTGTTGCATTTTATCTCAAAACATTTTCGACATCTAAATGATTGCAAGCTTGGTTTTCAATTAATTCATGTATGGGAGAGTTGGCGGAAGAATTAATAAATAGTCATAATTATTTTATGAATTTAAAACCATTCTTTTATAATCATAATATCTTTTATTTATTTTTATTTTGATATGATTTTTATGTCAATCCACAACCACCTACTCCATATATTTAAAATATACACATTAGATATGGACCTTTGGGGTTGATAAAAGATATGGACATTTGGTGTTCATAAACAACAAGTAATAAACATTTCATCAAAGTGTTCAATATATGTGACACGCTTAGGCAACTTTTTATATAAAAATAAAATTTATAATGCGTTCACCTTCCTTTAGATATGTTCAGTATTAAAAAAGAGAACTATGAGTATGATAGAAAATTGTTTTTATGGGGGTAAGAACCCTTCTCGTGGGAATGTTGTCTTAGGATTAGAGGGAGGTTGGACTTGTAACATCCCACTCTTGTATGTATTGAGTGAGCTTATTCTTTGAGGACACTTGTTTGCAAGTGATCTGGATTATTATACTATTGGTCGTTCGATTATGATTATGAGACATTATGGATTGATGATATGTTAATTTTTTGTATTCACATAGACAAGTGAAATTGATTAGGTTTTCTTGAGTGTGCAGGACTTTGGACATTGAGGATGCAGAGGCATCGATGAAACCCCTTGGACTCTGGATCGAGTCAAGGAGTGGATTGTTGGGTTTGAACATTATTGATGTGACACATGTACACATGATTAGATATTATGATGATTGATTATTATTACTGACATGATTCATTGATGGATGCAGGCTGACGATAGCTTGCTAACCAGACTCACATGTGGAGTAGAGGGGTCACGCACGACAACTAGAGACTTTGAGGGAGAGGTATGGCAATAGCCCTGCCACAACCTACTAGCACTCCCGTCGTGGCTCGAACTGTATGTTAACAATTACCTAGTTCGCGAAGACCCATGATGTCGTGAGGGCAGACTGTGGTTGCTCACAATGATTCTAAGGGGCGCACAATAAGGTAGGGGGGATTATTCCTTAGAGGCCCTTCATCTCCCACAAGATCACCTGGCGAAGTATTGACTCCAGGGTTTTTTGACATCTACCAAAGTCAGTCAAGAGCTGAATGGCACCCTTGGAGCACGTAGTGCATCCTGACGGGCACGTCCCACAAGGAAAACGAAAAGAGGCGAGTAGCACCCTTGGAGCACGTAGTGCGTCCCAAAGGGAACGTCGCACAAGGAAAACGAAAAGAGGTGAGTGGCACCCTTGGAGCACATAGTGCATCCTGAAGGGCACGTCGTGCAAGGAAAACAGAAAGAGGCAAGTGGCACCCTTGGAGCACGTAGTGCAACCTGAAGGGCACGTCGCGATCTCAATGGGTAAGTGAATAAACCTAGTCGGCCTTAAAATGAATGATGTGATAAGTAAGACTTAAAAACAATTTCCCCTAATAAAAATGTCGCCCAACCTAGAGAATTTAAAACCTAGGTCTAAGTAAAACATGTGGTAAAATAATAATAATAATAATAATAATAATAATAATAAATAAACATGTAACAAGAAGGGGGGTAAGAAATTCAAATTATCATGGAGGATTAAAATTTAAAAAAAGGAAATGGTTGTTTTTATCTATTTTTGCTAATTTAATTTTAGTTAAAGAGAAAAGAGGGTAAATGGTTGTTTCATCTACGCTTGCTAAATTAATTTTAAATTAAAGACAAAAAAGGGGGTTGTTTTATCTACACTTGCTAAATTGATTTTTAGTTAAAAAGGAAAAAGAGGGAAACTTGAAGAAAATGGGGAAACCTAAAGAAAAGGGGAAACATAAAGAAAAAGTTGAATGTCTAACATAGTAAGGAATCTTGCCTTCAGAACTTGCAATTTATGAACTCAAATAGGAATTAAGTAAGGCGTAAGTCATTTAAGATTTGTAAGGGAATATTGGGACACCAAGGAGCATTTTTAGGAATGACTTTAGGTGGGTGAGGGAAATAGGAATATTTAATTAATTAATAAAATTGATTTTCTGGTGCAACTAGGGGATGGGTGACATGTGCATGGGGGAGGTTTTTCTTAATTAAAATTTATGACAAAGGAATTTAATAAGAATTTGGGAAACTAATTACTTAAAAACTCTATAAAAAGGATGGAGGAGGAGGAGTATGGATCTCATTTTTTGCGTAACATTACGCTGCTGAATTTTTTCCTTGATTGAACTTTCTCTTATGGGAGTTGGGATACCTAGCTCGGGTAACGAGTGGTAGCTCGACCTTGCAAGGTGAGTTGTGTGCTATCAGTTCTTTGGTATTGTGTACGTTGACCCTTTGCGGCTTGGGGTGCTCAGAGGGAAGAAGAGTACCTCTAGCATTGGATGGGAGATACCGGTGAGGTCACATCAGTTGGCAAGCGGGAGCTAGACGGAGCGTGCACGGGGACAACAACTTCAGAGCATTCACGTTTGGCTAAGGTATGCGTGTTAAAGTTGTTACTTGTAATGAATTTAATTTAAACATGTTATTTTTCTGTGCTCGGTTGAAGATTTCATTGCCATGATCTTCCTTGCACTTGCTTTCCTACAATATTTGTAGTCCCCTTGCTCGTTGTTTTCTGAATTGATTTCCCATGGCAAACCCAACCTCAATTTGCAATGACTTCTCTGCGTTTGTTTTTATTGATTAATGCAAAGAAAAAATGATTTTTTATCTTCCATCCCTTATCCTTCAGTTATTAGTCTATGCCTGAGCAGTTAGCCAGGAGCCAAATCGATGATCATCACTCCGGTGTCTAAAGACCTATAGATTCAAATTCCCTGCTTTCCTGTGCATGGATAATAAGTGAAGGATGAATTCGTCCTGCTATATATACCTTACTTATCGCTGCATTTTTCTCTTATGATTAATCCATGATCCTTACGCTTCCTTGTGAATGAGTATCTTTGCGTTTTCTTGATTGACTATCTCTACATTCCTTTGAATGATTACCTCTGCCCTTCCTTGAATGATCAACTCTGCATGTCTTGGAATGTTTAAACTCTACGTTGAGTGATTAATCTTTGCGTTTCTACGATTGAGTCCCACTGCATTTTGAATGGTAAATTGTTTAATTTTTGTGTTATATTACTTACCATTTTGAATTATTACTCTGCATTTTTAATTGCTTACACTTGATAATTTCTGCATGTTGAACTTGAACCCCAACGTTTCGAATGGGAAAAATCTTTGTGTTTTTAATGAGCCATGATTTACCTAGTTTGATGAACCACAAATTTACCAGCGATTTCATTATCGTTATTGACTGCGATTTCTTTATCCTTATTGACTGCGATTTCATTAATATATTGACTGCAATTTACATAGTGACTGCGATTTACATTTATTGACAACGATTTTATAAATGAGCGATTTTTATGACTTTGTTTTTATAGACAACATGTATTGACAACGATTTTGATACTTTGATACATTGATACATTGACAACGATTTTGATACATTGATACATTGACAACGAGTTGATGCATTGATACATTGACAACGATTTTGATACATTGATACATTGATACATTGATTTTGACAGTGATTTTGATACCTTGATTCTGATACATTGAAAATGATTTTGGCTGCGTTTAGATACATTGACAACGATTTAGACATGCTCTAAACAAACAATTCTTGACAACGATTTTGCCCAGGTTACACAACTAGTTACCCATTTCGTAAACAACATATGGATGGCTTGGCCACATTTTTCATTTAAATACAATATCATTTTTTTAGTAGGCAAAAAATTTATTTGACTGACAACGAATTTATGGTTGCATTATGACTATGTAATGGCCATGTTCGTGACTGTGTAATTGTTGTGTTGTAATGATTGATAGTATCATGGATAGCGTTTTAGTTATTGTTGACGGTAAATGCTATTACACAATGATATTTATTTATCAAATAATTATGGTTATTTACCCGACGATATCATTATAATTATTAATAGTTTATTAATAGAATCATCCAGAGACTTGTTAATATAGACATCAATAATATAGCAATATAATAGATAACAATATCACGTACTTAGACAACAATAATTTATACAACAATAATATAATCAACAATGTCAAATATTTAACAAGCAACGTAGTTCACTTTTAATGTTAAGTAGTTCACTTATTTTAATGGACAATGTATATTTTTTGGCAAGCGTATTTTGATTTTGTTAAGCGCGTATATTAGTTCAACTTTATGATAACATTTGTGATAATAGTAACATTTTTAATAGTTCATAGTTTTGGTCACATTTTGGGTCACATTTATGATAATGATCACATTTATAATAGTTCACTCCTTTGCACTTAGACATCATGCTTAACGGATAATGGGTTATGGTTTTCTGGCGAAGTCATTTAATAGCTTGTGTAATTTAATTTGAGTGATGTCATCTCACGTATTCTCGACTTGTTGCTTGGGTGCATGGGTATAGTCTTCTTGTCGGTTAATTCGGTCTCCTAGCACGTTGAATTTTTCTTGGGTTATTGGTCTAGATGTGTTATGTTCTGGCAGGGTTACTGTCATGCCTATTGCCTTGTGACGGCATGATTCCTGACGAGGGGATCATTGTGCACCCTGATGGATAGAGGCGAATGATAACTTGGCCTGATTTTGTGCTTCCCAATGTGGGCGTTTGTTCGTTGTAATAGTTGTTGGTACTTGGTTTTTTAACGCCTTAAGGCGTTGGGTTTTCCATGACATAGAGGTTTCTAGTTCCTAGTCATCGAAGCCATGGTGTCGGGTGGTTGAAGTTGTCCTTTATCTCGTAGGCGTTGTCTTGCTTGTGTTGGTCGGGTAGTCATTTCTATCTGTCTATTGATTATCACATGTTTCATACAGTTGCATGACGTGCTAGTGTGTTGAGTCATTGTTGTTTATTGCCTGATCTACGTGCATTGTGTTCATCGTCAAGTTGTGTTGTTTAACCATTGTCGTTGTTTCCTTCCTACTTCAAAAAAAAAATGCACTTTCTTGTGTCGCTTGTAGTCGTAACAATGGGGTCATTACATATGGTATCAAAGCAGGTTCAACCCTGCGACTGTGGATCACCAGGCTTTCCACTGCAGTAAACCCTTGAGTATTAACCCCTGCGCTAATTAAAAACCTTAACATGTTCATGCGGTGATCTCGATTAGAGGACGCCACAGAAGTTAGCAACGTGGTGTCATGGAAGGAGGTGCAACGCCTCCAAAAGTGCCTGTGCCCTCGGAGTCTAACCCCCAAGGGGGAAGGACAAGCCCTTGGGCTAGAGTTGATTGTTGTAAGGGATGATGATGGTCTGAAAAAGTCCTTCTAGGGAATGTCAAAAGGCCTTGATTCACCATCTGTAATGAGATGAGGCCAGGGCATCTGTACCCCTGAGGGTCCACAACACACCCCAACCAATACTATTAGCATCCACCGAGAACTCGAGAGAGATGAGTTCTCCAGTCCACGAGTTCTACAGACAGCTGCACCGTCGAGGCATGGCTGTAGAGCAAGGATATGTGCTTCACGCTTCGCTATTATGACCTCCAGCATGAAGGTACACATGGTGGTCTTTCAACTAAAGGGGAGCGCTCTTCTATGGTGTTGGCATGTTTACAAGTAGATTGTGCTTGTCATTGATGGCAAGAACAACAATGATGTTGGCAGGTTTACAGGAAGAGTGTGCATGGAAAAAACAACAGTGAAGACACATAAGAGAAAGCTCGAGAAGATCATAAGAGATCGATCATAGTTGCACGCAGAGCACAAGTGTGCGCCAAGGCTAAGGGAAACTTTTGCCAAAGCTCAGGAGAGATAGTGGTATAAGACATATATACGAGATCCCATACATCAAGGATCACAGAAGGATCAAAGGTCACAGGACCTTTGACACTTAGAAATTATTCCAAGTCGGGAGGATGCATAAGCTCAGGAGGAGGAGCTACAATGGCCATTAGATCACCAATCCCGAATACCCAATGGCTGTCAGATCAGAGTCTAGATAGGAGGAGCATACAGAGGAGGATATTATACCTTAGTCGTCGGATCGGAGCACGAAGGACTAGAAACTGTTGGATCCAATATATCTACGAAGAGGATAATGGCCAAGATCCATCATCAAACTCACAATATGTGAAGTCGCAAAATGATCTGGGTCATTGGATCCATAGGACATGTGGCGAGACATCATCATTTCACTGACTCGTGAGCTGGAGAAGTCAAAGGTGAGAGTTGTAGGAACTCGCAATATGCGAAATCGTGATGAGATCTGAACCGTTGGATCTAGAGGACACGTGGTGAGAGATCAACATTTTGATGACTTACGAGCTGGAGAATTCAAATGTGAGAGTTGTAGGAACTTGAAATATGAGAAATAGCGATGAGATTTGAACCGTTGGATCCAAAGGACACGTGGCGAGAGATCATCATTTCGATGACTCGCGAGCTGGAGAATTCAAAGGTGAGAGTTGTAGGAACTCGCAATATGTGAAGTCACAAAATGATCTAGGCCATCGGATCACTGAGGATCTGGACCATTGATCTAATATGAAGTTTGAGTCCACGATATTGATTGCAATTGTCGATCAGAGGGAGAGATCCCGACTGTTGATTTGATATGAAGCATTTCGGAGTTTCGCGAGTTGGGATTTTCGAGGAAACTCATAGAAGGAACTCGCAATATGAAAATTCTTGATAAGATCCAGACCGTTGGATCATAGAGGGTTGTGGGCCGTTGATCTGGAGCAAGTTTCATAAAAATAGGGAGTCAGGAGAAGGGAGGTGAGTAGTCCTCCAACTTTGCGAAATGTGAAGTCCCGATAAGATCTAGACTGTTGGATCATAGAGGGTTGTGGGTCGTTGATCTAGAGTATTTTGGATATCGAGAGTTGGAAGAGTCAGGGTTGGCTCATGTTCAAACACCCAACATGCGAAGTTGCGCTTTGATTACAGTCATCGATCAAAGGGAAATATCTCGACCATTAATCCGATGTGAAGTATTTCCAATTTTGCGAGTTAGGATATTCAAGGCAACTCGCAGCAGAAGATCATGAAACAAGAAATTGCGAAGCACCCTAGTAGATGGCCCCAAGTCACAGCCAGAGGTCACATGAAGGAAGGGGCTTAAAAGCCAAAGAATCCATAGTTGACTGTCTGTAACTACCAGAACACAGTGATGAAATCGACTAGAGGAGATGAAGAGTCTTGAGGTAACTGCTAGTGGAATGAAGACTGATCATAGAGACAATTGACAGATGGAAAAGTGTCGAACACTGTAACTGAAACAAAGAGGATAAGATCGACTGTGACAGAGAAGACAAAGAGTCGCACTGCTAGAGAAGGTAGATAATATCAGGATAAGCCCAGTGATGATGAACACATGGAGCGAACAACCAGAGAAGATGAAGAGTTCATATGATGATCAAGTAGATGAATTGACGTGAGAAATACAGGCACAATAAAGAAGTGAAGAAACTCTTCTAGTTAGCCATACAGTCATAAGGAAGAGAGGCAGTGAACAACCTATAGGGAAGAACAATGATGTAGTGAAGAACATGCCGAGGCATTGCGCAGAGGATGCAGTTGATGCACACAGAATATAAAAATGAAGAACAGAGAAGAGATGGATGCTTCTATTGAGTGTGGTTCATGCGGGTAGAAGCATGGAAGAGAAGAACATAAAGCGCAACAGACGTGAGGAGAGAGACACTGATGCAGGCAGATCAGAGCACTGTAGTAGAACAATGATGAGACTGGTAAGCCAGAGATAAATGTTGTATCACTGTGATAAAGTTGTCAAAAGAAAATATTAATATATTCAGGGTGGTAGGGAGGTGCTAGGGAGGATTGGTGTCCTTAGAGTTTCAAGTGGGTGCTTGAACAAAGGGAGTTGTAGCTTCCATCTGGTTGCATCCAGAAAAACCAGGGTAGTAGGGTGGTGCAAGGGAGAACTATTGTTCTATATTATATAAGTTGGTGCCTGTGTAACTGGAAGTTGGTACTTCCATCTAGTTGGTGTTGGAACACTCAAGGAGTTGGTGCTTCCTTCTAGTGGGTGCTAGAGAAACCAGGGAGTTGGTGCTTCCTTCTAGTGGGTGCTAAAGAAACGAGGGAGTTGGTGCTTCCTTCTAGTGGGTGCTAGAGAAACTAGAGAGTTGGTGCTCTCAACAAGTTGCAACTTTTAAAATAGAGGTTGTAGCCTCAAGAGGAGTTGGAACTCCCAAGAATGATAATGTACAAAAAATAAACATTATTATCATATCAAGAAGAAGAGGTTTTTCCCTTTATGGGTTTCCTCAAGAAATATTTGTCTTTGTATATTTCATGTGTGTGATTGATGTTGAATACTCTATTGTTTACCTCACTTCATTATTGTGATCGTCGTTGAGTGTTCTGTAAAGAGTTTGAAATGGGCATAATTTTTTAAGCACAATAACAACTGATTCACCCCCCCTCCTAGTTGTCCAACAATCGGTATCAGAGCAAGTTCCCTTTATTTAAGGGTAGATCCTATAGCTTAAAAATGACTAGCCATGGAGGAAATTCAACCAATAAGGCCCCCCTATTCAATGGAACAAAATTTGGCTTCTGGAAAGTTAGGATGAGAACCTACATAATGGCCTTAGGTGCAGATGTTTGGGATGTGGTAGAGATTGGGTATGTAAAGCTGGTTATACTAGCTTCTAAGGATGACAAGCTAGAATTCAACTTCAATTCTAAGGCTATGAATGCTATTTTGAGTGGGCTTGCAGAAGAAGAATTTGTAAAAGTTATGCACTTAGAATCTGCCAAAGAAATGTGGGACAAAATCATTAGCAGTTATGAAGGTAATGAGAAGGTAAAGGATGCCAAGCTTCAAACCTACAGATTACAGTTTGAACAACTAAAGATGAATGAGGATGAGACAGTTAATAATTTTTTCTTAAGAGTTGATGAGCTTGTGAATGCCATGAAAGGTCATGGTGAGAATATTGAAGACGTATTATTAGTTCATAAAATCTTAAGATCTCTGCCTGATAGATTCAATTCAAAAGTTTTTGCAATAGAAGAACTGAATGATCTTAAGACTCTGTCTATTGATCAACTCCTAGGAACTCTAAATTCTTATGAATTGAGGATTAGTAAAGATAAATATACCACTAGAGAAGCATCATTTAAAGCAGACAAGAATGAGGATTCTGAGGCTGATGAAATTGAAGAAAAATTTGTGAGAAGACTAAAGAAAGGATCAGGGAAGTACCAAAGCAAGCTTCCCTTCAAATGTTTTAACTGTGGAAAGATAGGTCACTTTGCATCTAAGTGTCCACACAAGAAGAAGGACCATAAATTTGAAGGTGAATAGAAGTACAAATCCAAAATATTTGGTAAAAAGAAAATTTTATGTGTAAACAATGACGACTCTTCAGAAGACACAAATAGTGACTCCTCCTGCGAAGATAAGGTAAATGACTTTGTGTTTATGGCCAAAGAGGATTATGATAATAAAATCATAGGAATTGATGTTAATGATGAAGAAGCTGTGGTTGAATTGGAAGGAGAGATGAATAACACTTTGGAAGAGATTGACAGACTCAGTTTTAAGAAGAGATAGCAAAAACAATTGCTAATGCAGTTCGAGAAAGGTAGTAAAAAACTTTATGAAGACTTTTCCCTGCTAAAAGTGGAATTAGAAGAGGCAAATAAAATAGAGGAAATTATGAAACAACAGTTATTAGAGAAGAAGGCAAGATGTGAAACTCTAGAATAAGAAGTAGTGAAAACTAGAAAAGAGTTAGATAAGTTTCAAGCCTTGTATCACCAGAATCTTTCAAGCATCAAAGCCTCAAAAGGATTAGCCACCATTATGAATCAGCAAAGGAATCCAAAGTTGAAAATTGGTTTGGGTTATGAAGAGGGATCAAGCAGTGGTCAGCCAAGCAACAAAGAATCCATCAAGTTTGTTGCCGCCAATGACAAGAACAAACCTGATCCAAGTGGATATCGGTGGCCACCAACCTTCTCCAACTGGCTCAAAACAATTTTCTGGCAATTTTGGTAATTTACTATTTTTAGCAGTTTTTTCGGGTCCTGCACTTCCGAAGCCGTTTTGAGGTCCTAAACGATGTTTTTTGAGAAACCAGGGAGCAACATGGATTGTAGATTTACATTTATCACCCAAAAGTTGTATTCCTCAGATAGATCTTTCCAACGAGCTATTGAGTGCCCAAACAAAGATCGTATGAAAAAGTTATGCCCCTGGGAAGTTGACGTATCAACTACCCCCGTCGGGGCCCACAAACCTTTTGGATTTTCATCTTCCGGGGTTAGGGTTTTGGATTTTACTTATGTTATAAATTCCCTTAGAGCCTCATTGTAATAATCATCTTCTTGTGAATGCGAGTAGCCATCACATCTCTTCTCAGAGATAAGCTGCCACCATTCTAGCGAGTCTTTCACTCTGTATTTTTACAGTCTCTGTACATTTATTTCATTAATAGAAATTGTGTATTATTGTATCTCTGTGTTTATGGTTGCATATATGATACATTTATGTTATATTATTGGATATCTGTGATATCTCTGTTGATTTCTTTATTATATCTCCGCTCTCATTTCATGCCAAAAATAATCCGAAACAGTGGTATCAGAGCAAGCTGCTCTTGATCGTTTTCAGTGCATGTCCCCGACGAGGTCTGAGTATATAAAGTTTGGTATTGAGATTGTCTCTCTTGAGGACAATCTCTCTCGCACACCCAAGAAACCCTCAATGGAGGAAGAAAATAAAAACGACGGAGCAAACAATCCTATCAGTTTGTTGCTTGAGAAAGCTCTCACGTGATAGAGGGACGAAATGATGGAGAATTTTTTCCACATCCTTCAATGCCTTTCGATAGCATCAGGAGCATCTTCATCAAGCAGACACTTTGGAGGCACCTCGCCTTTTAAGGTGCAGGTCAATTTTGATATTCCTATATTTGAAGGTCAGATAGATGCAGATGCCCTAGACAAATGGTTAAATATGATAGAAGGTTATTTCTCTGTTCACAATTTTTTCGACAGAGAAAAGATCACCTTTGCACTCCTTAAATCTCTCCCCCATGTCAAACATTGGTGGGAAAATTACTGGGACCAAATTTCCACAGAGGATTCTAGAATATATGGGGTCGATCCCACTTGGGATTTTTTTGTGGATGCGGTAAAGGAACAATATTACCCTATTAGAAACTATGAGGACCAGTACATGAGATGGACCACACTACGGAAAGAGAGGGGCCAAGCAGTTTCGGAGTTCACCAATACCTTCCATACCTTGCACACCAAGCTGGGTATCAAAGACTCCGAACGAAATTTGGTTCTGAAATACCGTGGGGCTCTACACAGATACATCCAAACCTAAATGGATTTTCTGGACATCTCATCACTCGGTGCTGCCTATCGATATGCTGTTAAAATCGAGTAGAAATTTAAGCACCAGAACAAACAGGAGTTTGGGTCTGCAAATCTGCAACAACCAAAGTATGACAAAGACAACCCTAACAAACAGTCTCCCGAAAACCAGTCCAAGCCATAGGGAAAGAAGGGTCATGGGAAGACAAAGAAAGACACCGGAAAATGGTGCGATTTCCACAAAATCCCCTGACACAACACCGATGAATGTCCCTCAAAACAGTTATTGGTGGCTGAGATAAAAAACAAGGAGCCAAACCCTGATTCTGAAAATACTGGTAAAAGATAGATCATTGACGCAGACCCCACTGCTATTGTCGTGACTGTAACAATTCAACCAGAAGAACCAACAGATCCAGAAGAGGGGGAGTTCCTTTTTCATTCAAAGATGTGGGTGAAGGGGACCTCGCTGCATTTTATTATTGATAGCGAAAGCTAGAAGAACCTCATATCAACATAGGTCATCAAACAATTGGGATTGTCGACAACACCACACCCGCAACCATACAACATCGGGTGGCTTCGCCAAGGACGATATCTTCATGTCAACCAGTAGTGTTGATTGTCATACAACATCCAACCCTTTAGGGATGATGTATTATGTGATGTTGCCCCATTGGATGTTTGTGATGTTCTCTTGGTCCAACCATATATGTGGAAGCGCGATGTTATTTATGCGTCTCGACCTTGTAGTGCCATTGTTACTTTGGGGGGTCATCTCTACAGGATACCAGAGGTAGTTCCAACTACTTCCCCACCTAAACAGTGTCGCAAGGTAGTATATCATACTACAAAATTCATCTTCTTTACAATCTGTTCAAAAGGGGAACAAAATCACACTGCAACCGCTACAGCCTCACCCCAAGCACCTTCTATCCAACAAAAGCATGTCGACAAGGTTGTAGCAAAGCGCAAAGATTCCTTCTACACAGTCATATCATGTAGCCATACTGGTTAAAAAGGTCCAACCCTTCCAACCACATGTTTGTGACAACCTTCAACAAACCAAGCAGCTCGATGTCTCCAGCAAGGCAAGTAGTGCACCAAGATTCAGATTTAGCATTCGCTTTCCCCTCTCCCTCGGGAACTCAACCCAATGGATACCATTGCTTCCTAAGGAGGGAGGATTTATCCAGGTGGATATCGGTGGCCACCCACCTTCTCCAATAAGCTCAAAACAATTTTCTGGCAATTTTGGTAATTTACTATTTTTAGCAGTTTTTTCGGGTCCTGCACTTCCGGAGCCATTTTGAGGACCTAAACAATGTTTTTTGAGAAAACAGGGAGAAACATGGATCGTAGATCGATGTTTCTCACCCAAAAGTTGTAGTACTTAGATAGATATTTCCAACAAGTTATCGAGTGCCCCAAACAGAGATCGTATGCAAAAGTTATGCCCCTGGGAAGTTGATGTATCAACTACCCCAATCAGGGCCCACAAACCTTTTGGCTTTTCATCTTCCGGGATTAGGGTTTTGGATTTTACTTATGTTATAAAGGCCCTTAGAGCCTCATTGTAATAATCATGTTCTTGCGAATGCGAGTAGCCGTCACATCTCTTCTCAGAGATAAGCTGCCACCATTCTAGTGAGTCTTTCACTCTGTATTTTTACAGTCTCTTTACAATTATTTCATTAATAGAAATTGTGTATTATTGTATCTATGTGTTTATGGTTGCATCTCTGATACATTTATGTTATATTATTGGATATCTATGATATATCTGTTCATTTCTTTATTATATCTCCGCTCTCATTTCATGTCGAAAATAATTTGGATCAAAACCTGCAAAAACAAAGGAAGATAATCAAATGCCAAGGAGGAGTAAAGGAGAAGATGCCAGAAATGAATCTATAGATCAAAAAAAAAATACACCCTCTGCTCAAGGAAATCACCAGCATGGAAGAAATCGACCTACTCAAAGAAGACAACCATTTTCCAAGTACAAAGAATTTTTCTATGGATATTGTTTCTACTATTCTAACTTTGGCCACAAAGATGTAAATTGTTCCTTAAGATTTAGACATGAGAAATCAAGACACCCACGAAATAATTGTCTGCCACAACAAAGAATGAGACAACCAAGTAACAAACAACCATAGATTACAAATTGTCCAATTAAGTTTGGAGATATGCAACTGAGGAGGTCAAGAAATAATAAACAGTCAATGAGTAGACAACGTTGCAACAATCTCTTTGACCTATTGAACAATTAGATTGAATGCTATAACTGTCATAACTTCGGTCGCAAAGCTGCAAATTTCCATCTGAAGAATTACAAAGAATATCCAAGGATAAAGCTCTTTTCTAGAAATACCAACACATGGAAAAAGAAAGATAGTGAAAATGTGGTCTAGTACTTTCAACTCAAAAACAAAAGGACTCCTAGAATTTAGACAATGGATGTTCCAAGCACATGACTGGAGACAAGTACAAGTATCTGTGTATAAGTAAAAGCATAAGGATAGATAAAAATGTTGATATTGAATCCTCCCCTACAAGAAAATAAGAATACTCAGATACAATAAAAGAATGCTCTGTTAGCATTTGTCCCATGGAAGAAGTAGAAGAAGAAGAATGTCATAAGATGGAAGCAGAAGTTGTGAATCTTAGAAAGAAGGATGAGAAGTCAAACACCCAAATCAAGTTCTTGAACAGTTCCATGATCCTGGATGAGATCTTGGATAGTCAGAGATCACCAAATGACAAATCCGGTCTTGGATACAACAAGGAAGAAATCAATACTCCTAAGAACCCTAATGCAAGTCATTCATTTGTAAAAGGGGAAAGCAAGTATGACTCAGGTTCTTCATGTTCAGAGAATGAAAGAAATACTCCAATATTTAGAAGATCAAATCAAGGAAGACATCTAGAAGCTACTCATACACCTCAAAGTAAGTTTAGATGAGAGACACCTTCATGGATGAATCAAAGGAGGTATGAGAGTGTTTGTAACAATTATTGTTTTCTCTTATGATGAATATGGTAATAAAAACCTTGGATTGTAAGCATCATATAAGAAAAATGAAGTTGTTGTAATAGAAGATCAAAAAACAAAGTTTAAGAAACCAGGACACTCACAAATGTGGATAACAAAGACTGAAAAAGTAAACATGAGTGAAGTTAATTGTTGCAAAAAGACTTGCAGTCATGTGACAAGCATAGTATAAAATGTCTCACATGACTTTAGAGCAATGTACAGTAAAGAAGAATCTTGGATAAAGACAGATACATCTGGTTAGAGATCGATGAAGATCAATGGGAAGATCCAAGGGCTGTTTGAAAAATACGAGCCACAATTACACACTGTTTTAGTAGGACAGTGACATCCGCAACAACAACATTATGATGTACAAAATGATATACATGAAATCCTATAGAGATAATAAGAGGAGAGACCTTGTCAGGGAAAACTAACCTTTTAGAAACAAAGGGGGATAACAGTCAGAAGCAAAGAGAGAAGAGTGATAGAGGGATTCATTCAGTTATGAAAAGAAAAGGTTGATGAAGGAGTCCCAGTAAGAGAGGTGATAAATATTGAGTATACTACAGAGGACAGAACTGAAGCTAAAGATGAACAGGTCCAAGAATCAGAAGGAGAAGACACTGGTTTATATACAAATTCTTTGTAGGACTCAAATAAGATAATCCATCCTATCAGGGGGAGTATGTATTGGTTGAATATCTGATACCTCCGCAAAGTACTGCAAAAACTCATGGGGAGCATGTTTTCTTTGACATTGATGTCAAAGGGGGAGAAAAGGTGTTGTTTGGATGCTACAGTTGGAGGTCTAAGTAGAATAGTCTAGTTGTTCAAGGTTGCCATCAATGCCAAAGGGGGAGATTGTTGACATGTTTATAGGCAGAGTGTGCTTGTCATTGATGGAAAGAACAACAACGATGTTGGCAGGTTTACAGGCAGAGTGTGCATGGCAAGAACAATAACGAAGACACAGAAGAGAAAGCTTGAGAAGCTCAGAAGAGATCGATCAAAGATACACACAGAGCGCAAGTGTACGCCAGGTCTGAGGGAAAATTTTGCCAAATATCAGGAGAGATAGCAATCTGAGATGCGCAGACAAGATCCCATACATCAAGGCTCACAGAAGAATCAAAGGTCACAGAACCTTTGACACTTAGAAATTCTTCCAAGTCGGGAGGATGCATAAGCTCAGGAGGAGGAGCGACAGTGGCCATTGGACCACCAATCCAGAATACCTGATGGCCATCAGATCAAAGTCCAAAAAGGAGGAGCATGCAGAGGAGGAGATTAGTCATCATCCATCGGATCAGAGCACGAAGGAATAACAACCGTTGGATCTAGTATAACTGGGAAGAGAATAATGGCCAAGAGCCATCCTCGAACTCACGATATGTGAAGTAGTGAAATGATCTGGGTCATTGGATCTAGAGGACACGTGGTGAGACATCAGCATTTCGCTGACTCGCGAGTTGGAGAAGTCAAAGGTGAGAGTTGTAGGAACTCGCGATATGTGAAATCGTGATGAGATATGAACCGTTGGATCTAGAGGACACATGGAGAGAGATCAACATTTCATTGACTCATGAGCTAGAGAAGTCAAAGGTGAGAGTTGTAGGAACTCGCGATATGAGAAATCGCGATGAGATTTGAATCGTTGGATCCAGAGGACACGTGGCGAGAGATCAACATTTTGCTAACTCGCAAGCTGGAGAAGTCAAAGGTGAGAGTTGTAGGAACTCACGATATGCAAATTCGTGAAATAATCTAGGTCGTCGGATCACCGAGGATCTGGACCGTTGATCTGATATGAAGTCCGAGTCCGCGATATTGATCATAGCCGTCGATTAGAGGGAGAGATCCTGACCGTTGATCTGATATGAAGCATTTCAGAGTTTGACGAGTTGGGAATTTTGAGGCAAATCATAGAAGGAACTCGCGATATGCAAAGTCCCGATAAGATCCATACCGTTGGATCATAGAGGGTCGCAGACCGTTGATCTGGAGCAAGTTTTAGAAAATCGGGAGTCGGGAGAAGGGAGGTGAGTAGTTCTCCAACTTCACGAAATGCGAAGTCTCGCTAAGATCTGGACCGTTGGATCACAAAGGGTCGTGGGTTGTTGATCTAGAGTATTTTGGATATCGGGAGTTGGAAGAGTTAGGGTTGGCTCATGTTCAAACACCCGACACGCGAAGTCGTGATTTGATCGCAGTCATCGATCAAAGGGAATTATCTGGACCATTAATCCAATATGGA
>ML777792.1:28361-55902 GCA_009831015.1 Picea engelmannii
AGATATAGGTTTTGGAAGGTAGGGGTTTTTGACCAATCCTATAACTAGTTGCAAATAGGTGTCCTGGATAAAGAAATCACATATTCTTCATTGAAGATATAAATTCAATAAAACCAATTGCATTGGAAAGTAGATAATCCATAGTTATTCGTGTACAAATTTCATAATCATGTTTGAAATACTGAACATGTGGAATTTTGTACAAGTTCGCTCTCTAAATAGGACCAAAAATCAACAAGTTTTGTGAATGTTACCATAACTTTCTCTTAGAACATAAAATTTTGGCCAGACTTGTGGCATTGCAGAGAAGAAATATCAAAGTAATACAAACGAAAATTTCATTTTTATAAGGGCTAAAATTTCATAGATATATCAAAAGGGAAGTTGGTTAGAAGGATAGACTCCAAATCAGGGTTTCAAAGGTACATTTGCTTAATATTGTCTTAACTTTTGATTGGGATGTCTAATTGAGTTGATTCAAAATCCATTGGAAAGAGAAAACACATGATATATATTCTAAAACGGATCATTAATACTAACATATTGATGGATAATTTTGTGGAAATTTATCTCAGAATGTAGAAACCTCGACGAATCTTACTAGTCTTTAATATGCAAACTATATAATGTTTGGTGACATTTTTGTAAAAATATTCAAATTTCTAAGGATTTTATATAGTTTCTGTAAAATTCGGGTTATTTTTCTATGTAGGACACTATATTATTTGAGAACTCTATGTTTCCCAAAGTACTTCATACCCAATTTTGTAGATAGATTATAGAAGGCATATGTGTACTCCAACACATTATTCTTTACCTAGAAGCAAGGTTGTTCATCTCATGTATCAATCATCATAGTTTCCAACATGGTAATACTCCTCCTCAAGCACATTAATAAAATCCATCCAAGTAGGATCTATCCCATACACTCTTGAATCATTTCTAAAATGTTGCTCATAGTGAGAATATCACTAGTGTTTGACATGGGGAAATGACTATAGGACTATGAAGGTAATCTTTTCATTGGTGAAAAAGTTATGAAAAAGGAAGTAATTGGTTTAACCATTTCTTGAAAACATTTGTGTCTATTTTCTTAAACATTGAAGGATATCAAGGTTAAATTGTACCTTGAAGGGTGTCATTCATATGAAAGGGTTGTTTGTGAAGGAGTGCTTGCCACAGTTGGATCTCACTGAAGTATATGGGAAAATTAATCTATCATCTCATTTCGTTGTCACTCAAGGGCTTTCTAGAGAAAGAAAATGTTAGAATATCTTGCTCTGACATCTTTCTTTTCCTAATCCATATGAATTCAATTGGGTAAAAAAGGAAGGTAGCTTGGTGGGTTAGTTATTTCAAGGCTAAATTTCTTGTGTCTTGACCTCATAAGTGATATGCAACAAGGAAAATGACAAAGAGAAGATTTATTTAATACCATTCATCTAGATTTGGTTGATAATTAAATGAAATCACACTACTGTAGAAAATGAAACACTTTATATAACTAAAATCAAATTCCATTAAAAAATGAATAGTTGAAAACATCACAATATACATAAAAATACACAGTGGCTATAATTAATTAAGTTATCTCTAAGAGAAGAAATGTGATGAATACACTTATTTACAAAATCGTCCACACCCAAAAGTAGAAAACTCCTTTATTACAAAATAGAGATACAATATAGAAAAACTTTGGATGTTAAAAATTGTTAAACATAAACCCTAAAACTTAGAGCTTAGACGGAAAAAGAAAAACCCCAAGACACTAAGTGCAATTGACACATCCACTTCACATACAAACTTCATTCAAACACATGATGTCTAGTTATCTTAAATATAAGAACAATATCTTGTATGAATAATATATTTGACTATGTTAATTAAAATGGAAAAAAACAACACCATTTAAAATTTATTTTTTTTTATTAAAAATTTAAAACCTACATACTATCCAAAATAAAATTATTTTTAAAATAACCTTCAAAAATCATTTTAAATCAATAACAAATAAAATATATACACTTTTAATTTATATGCATTAACCTTCAAAAATATATTCTATGTATACATAAAGTTTTCATCAAAAACTTAATCAAACTTTCTTCATCTTACTTTCATTCTTCATCTTACTCTCATTCTTCATCTAAAACAAAATAGATCCCCTCCTCTTTGTTTTTGTCATTAATCAAACTTTCTTCATCTTACTCTCATTCTTCATCTAGAACAAAATAGAACCCTCCTCTTTGTTTTTGTCATTATATGCTATTTCATACCAACTCTAACCTGTATCACTATGCACCATCCTTTTAGTATTATTTTGTTTTGTTCACATATTATTGATATATGATTTTTATTTTATTTTATTTTTTAATGTATTTTTAACTCTTTTCTCTTATTGTTATTATATATTATTTTTATATTTTATATTTTAATTTTATAATTATATTTCATGTTAATTATAGTTTAGATCGTCCTTTCAACTAATTCACAACTAATGTATTTATTGGAAACTTGATGACAATTATGTTTATTTTTAAGAAAAATATAAATATTCAAATGATTTGTTAACTTAGAATGATATTGGCGTTAGTTGGGTTATGTAGATTTATTAGTTTATTTATGTTATATATGGCATATAGCCTCTGCTCGGCCACTGGAAAACCACACTACAGGACGTCCCAAAACATGAATTCAAACCCTTTTCGTGGGCATTGAGAGAGAAATGCAAACTGTAAAATTAAATTCACAAAACTCTACTGTCTGCGATGCAATTCTGCCCTGCCCTGCCTCCAGTTCTTTAATGGAAGCAATGCGGTTACCTACATCCGCTTAAGGAAGACGCAAAAACGCTATCAGAAATGACGAAGGAATCGCTTGATTCGTTTCTGAGAGATAGAACATCCAGCATAAGCGATAGAGGCCTGTTTGGGATTTCAGGAATCTCTATCTCTCCCTGCAGAAACCTCATGGCCTCCGCCATTCGAGGTCTGAACGCTACCATAACATGCCAACACAAAATACCCACCAAAACAAATCTCTCCATTACGCTCTACCCTCCGCTCTGTCGGATTCTCTCGTCTACTATTTCACTGGTCCTGCCTTTTCTCACTAGCGCCAACGCCCAATCCGTTGGAATGGGCAGTGGTGGAACCGACACGACATATACTGCGTTGAATCCCGATAGCAGCAACCAGAGTATTCTTTCACTCAGTGAAAGCGCGAGGTCAGATCTTGCGGTTGTGCAATTGCCAAGTGGCAGATATCCAACGCTGGGATCGTGTGGCTCCGATCTTGTTGCTCAGATTCCGTACCATTTGGGACGTACGGTCTGCTAACAGGTGTAAAATCCGTACTATTTTGGTCGTACGGTACGTTAATCTGACCGCCTGATTTTCGACATGTGTCATGCATCCAACGGCCAGATCTAAGGGCTTTGGACTCGCCACATGGCGTACATCCAACGGTTGGATCAGGCGGCTATTATCGCGCCACGTGGAATGCATCCAGTGGATAGATCTGGCGGCTATGGTATCGCCACATGGCTTACATCCAACGGCTGGTGAATCGCCACGTTGCATGCATATAACGGTTTGATCCAAGGGCTCTGGACACACCACGTGGCGTGCATCTAACGGCCCGATCCAAGGGCTCTGGACTACCCACGTGGCATACATCCAAGGAACAGATCCAAGGGCTCTGCACACGCCACGTGGCGGAGATCCAGTGGACAGATCGAAGGGCTTTAGACACGCCGCGTGGTGTGCATCTAATGGCTTGATCGAAGGGCTCTGGACACGCCACGTGGCGTGCTACTAACCGACCGATCCAAGGGCTCTAGATTCCCCACGTGGCGTACATCCAAGGGTTCTGAACTCGCCACGTGGCGTGCATCCGGTGGGCCGATCGAAGGGCTCTGGACCTGCCACGTGGCCTGTATCCAACGATCAACTCTCTTTCCGCCACGTGGCGTGCATCCAACGGCCAGATCCAGCGGCTCTCATCTTACCATGTGGCATCCATCCAACGGTGAGATCCAGCTGCTCTCTTCTTGCCATGTGGCATGCATCCAACGACGAGGATCTGACCGTTAGATACAAGCCACGTGGCAACTGCAGAGCTGCAGGATCAAACCGTTGGATATGTGCCACGTGGCAACTGCAAAGCCGTAAGATCAAACCGTTGGATATGTGCCACGTGGCAACTGCAGAACCGCAGGATCTGACCGCTGGATATGTGCCACGTGGCAGGTTTAGCCACAAAATCAGACCGTTCAATATGTACCACGTGGCTAGTGCAGAGCCATAGGATGTGACTATTCGATATGTGCCACGTGGCAGATGCAGGTTCAACATAAGCAAGTTGGAATTCTGATACTGGTTGTTAATGTAGGATATATCGCTGGTATATTGTTGCAATTGACCGATGTTGCATGGAAAGTCACTGTGTGGCTCGCATATGGAGACGCCTCTGACATAAATGCCATTGCAATTTGTATCAAATAAAAGAAATGGCAGCAGATTGACTGATGCGAAGAGGGCAAAAATTGGTGGTTGGCTTGAACGCTATTTACGCTCGAGGGAAGCACTGGAATACTTTAAGCGAAGCAAGCAATAAGACTGTAAGCAAGGAAGAAGAGAAACAATGCCCTAAGCCAGCACTGAGAAGCCGGGACTCAACTACTAAGCTAATTCATGTTCATGCGAGTCGTTCAAGCGTCTGGTTCTTATATCCTGTATTCAATCAAGCCGTCAGTCTTACCGGCATTGAACTGAGCTCGACGCTCTTATTGGAGTGATACCCAGTGAAATTGTTTGATTATATTTGGTGTTCAGTGGAATGGTGATAATGTTTGTGCAGTCACCTTGCTGATGTGTCAATGTTATGTATTATATTTTCAATCTACCTTCCTTACATGCCATCTGACTGTGTACTCTAAATATTCATTATAAATTTGGAGATGGGGAATTTTGTGGTTTTCCCCTTCCAAATTTGTCATGTATTTCGTCTTTCAAGAAAATACAGGGAAGAGATTCCGCAATTAAAAAGCGTCTGATATCAACAGCTCGGATTGTATTGTATCAAATCCATAGCTGTACAATAGCATGAAATAATGAAATAACTCTTACTGTGTTTATTATTATTAGTTTTATTTTTTTATGTTTTATGGTGTGTCTAATTATTTTATATTTTTTTTTCTGAAATTTGACAATATAAATTCTCACAAAAATCACAACTCTAAGTTGTTTAAATTGCATTTGAATTATATAAATTTAATCACGGCATATCCAACCATATAGATTTTAATTTCTAACTAATATTAACTGAAAAAATAATGAAAAAAAAAACCATATAGCTTTTAATTTCCAACTAATATTAACTAAAAAAATAAAATAAATAACACATTTATACTATTGTGTGCTTTATATCTCAAGTAAAGTCATGATTGTAAGTGGGCACTCAACCAGAGTTTGGTACGGCCCAACCTTGTGACAACTGTGTGTAATCATACTTGTAAAGTATATCATATTGTTGAGCCCTATATTTATAGTACGTTTTAAATCCAATTATAGGCTAGAAATCATTTATAGTACGTTTTAAATCCAATTATATCATCATTTATAGTATTTTTAAATCCAATTATATCATGCGGGTATTTTAAAATCCTATGTATTAAGATAATTGTTGAGGGAATTTAGATTATAATTTTCATTTGGATAAATTTTTACAAGTGAATTTAAAGGGTCCTTAAAATTTAATAAACTTATACTGCATACAAATTATCTTGAAATAGTTTTATACTATTGGATGAAACAATGCTCACTAGAAACAACATTAAAAGTTGACTATATAAAATATAATATTTATATTATTGAAAAATGAATATAGTTATGTTTTATATATCCTACTTATGGTGTAATACTCAAGTAGGCCTTATTTCAAGAACATGTATAGTTTATAATTTATATATTATGCAAGGTGCATCTCCAAAACTCAAAGTAATAAATAGCCCGAGAAAAAACATGTACATATCACTTGGGTAACCCCTAATATTCTAATTTTTAATTTGTGAAATTTGGAAGAGATGGCTTAGTTACACCTTAATATTCTATTTTTTAATTTGTAAAATTTGGAAGAGGTGAAATTGGGATAGTGCCATAAGAGAGAAAGGGTAGGAGTAGTAATTACTATCAAAAAATACATAATTAGTGATGGCATGAGTGATAAAACAAATTCAGCAAGAACTTTACAAGTTGACTCAATGGAACCTTGGAACCTTTAAGCTTAACAACCCTACATTTTAGAGGGGTTGAACCATGCTTAAGGTTTGGAGAACAAGGTTTGATAACATTGGACAGAAATTGATTGAAGGTGAAATATCAATATCAAGATTTAGGCCTTATTATATGGACGATTCCTTGATATACATGTATAGAAAAACCAAGCTCATCCAATAATATTTTGTAAAAATTACATGCAACATTCATAACTAAAACTTGATCTAAAACTCACAATAGACAAAAATAAACTCTACATGTAAAAAATGGAATAAGGGATAGGATAAAAAAGGAGATTGGAGGATTGAAAGCTACTAGAGTGTAACCATCATCAGCATTGCCTAATATGAATCATACAAGAACTTGAAATATCTAACCAATTTCCCATATTATGTTGTATACCACTTTGGCCCTTCGATGTGGTCATATGAATACTCAATGTAACCATGATTGTATCCACTCTAGTAATCAAGTTTTACTTGGCATTGGATGTCCACATCTTCAAGNTTGAAATATCTAACCAATTTCCCATATTATGTTGTATACCACTTTGGCCCTTCGATGTGGTCATATGAATACTCAATGTAACCATGATTGTATCCACTCTAGTAATCAAGTTTTACTTGGCATTGGATGTCCACATCTTCAAGTCGATGTGTTTGAATAGACAATCTATAATGACTATGTGCTTTGATGGAGATTAAACTATGGTTTCTGAATGATGTTGTCCAATTTATAAGGAAATATTTGAATAAGGATTTCCTTAGATATATATAAAACCATCATGATATCTTGTGTTTTATGTACTTCTTAATTGAACAGGTAACACTGTAGATTTGTTTTTTAATAGTTAAACCATTTTGTTTAAAAAAAGCTATAACCCATCCAATGAACATAGTTAGCTCTCTCTCTCTCTCTCTCTCACACACACACACACACACACATCCATGAAGAAGTAAGGCTATCTCCATAACAGTTTTGAATATTGGAGTGAATCTCACCTTGCATCTTGGTACCTTATTTTAGAGTCGTCGAAATACATTATTTATTACCCAACAATCTTGTGTACTCTTTTTTCCACATGGTACACGAGGTGGGAAAAAGAAGACAATGTCCCTCTCATTTCTCTCAGTTCATCATTCTTGTATCCTTCATTCCCTAATTATATCCCTAATTGTATCCTTCATTCCCATAAATTTCCTATGTAACAAAATCCCCTTCTCTTAAAATTCTCCCTTATCAATCTCCCCCTTACTCAAGCCACATGTCTCTCGCAAAACATATTACATGTGTGAAAAGGTTTAAGAATTCCCTTTCATCCTTTTTATTTAATTATATTAATGATGTTGATGGTGTTAACCATACTTTGTACGACCAATAAGGTTTATCATATAATAAAAGGAATCATGGTAATTATTGTTTAGAATACCATTTCAAGGAAAGATCATTAGATTTTTCATAAGCAATGAGGTCTAGAGGAGTGGCCATGCTATGATGTTAGGTAAAGTTCTACATTTAGACTGAGTTGAAAGGAAATGGTGCCCATCCTCAACCTCCTCTATATCACAAATTCTATTAATTTTCTCATCCCAAGACATTTTTAGGTTATCCCAGTGACTAGTGTCACCATGTATGTCATGAGCATTTACCTTGATAGTGGTTTAATATCCCCGGTTCTAATACCCACAATTATAATGTAATTGCGCAAATATTGATTAGGCTGGTGAGTCGATATGGTTGAGTGAGATAGCCCATATTGATCAATATGTCCAAGGGCCAAATTATGTATTTTGTACATTAAAATAATTAATAATTAATAATTGTTGGTTGTGGTACAAGAAGAACTGTAATGGCCGGGGGGCTAAAGAGGGGTCCAAGGGGTTACCCATTTGTATTAATTTAGCCAATTCATATTAATGTTCATCCACCTTTGAAATATCAAAGAGATATTAAAGTAATGTAACAGTGGTAGGTGGGAAAGGTCAAATCACACAATTTATGACAACATGGGTTGAGTACAACCACTTTTTGGGAAACATGTGAGTCAAGCTTGCACAAGAAGAAAAGGAAATTTGAGTGCCTTTTTGGGTCAGATCTTCACATTGGTTTTGGAGAGCATGAAGGGGATTGAGTTCTAGAAAAAGAGAACCAACCATGTTATGCTTAAGGAAAACCATTGTTGGGTTGGTTTTTATGTTGAAAATGAGGTTGTAGGCCTATTATGAAGGTTTCTTGCATGTAAGTGACATTTCCTATCGAGGAAATGGGTCAAGATACTTGAGAAGGCTGCTATGAGCAGTCTTGAAGAAACTAAGAGTTCCTCGAGTCCTCGACGATGCTATTCCTAGCTAACTGAGTGCACTAGAACCCTAGAGGGAAGTGGGAAAGCTCAAGGGATTGCGTGGCAGAGAAGGGGGATCCCATTCCTTGGGTGTTGAGGGGAATAGAGTCGATGGATGGGAATTGTTTTTGGAGTAGAAATAGGTTTTGGGTTATTGATTGTGGAGATTGGACATCCAATAGGGCTAGACCTCCTTGTGGACTCATAGCCTCAACTTGGGGGTGGCTTGCTATTGATATTTGGAACAACAAGACTATGTATGGGATGAACGTCCTGTTGAATTTTTCTATTTCCATATATAATAATTAATTCCTTTTGATTTCAAAGAGAATTTCATGCCACTATTACCATTGAATAATTACACACTGAAAATATCAACCAAAAAAAAACTGCAGCAGAAACAATAGAATCATAGAAAGATAGCCATACACAGTAGACATAAGATTTATCCTGGGAAACCCAACAACTTTTCTTAAGAAGAATTCAAGCCAGAAAGTACATCACCATAAAATGAAAAAACCCAACACATAAAGAAGTTTTCCCTTGTATGAGGAATATCCCTCAAAGATAGCGAACCCTAGACAAATATATCACACCACCAAAAGATCACCAAAAGGATAGCACACCTCAAAATAGAGCAACTAGCAACTAACAATTGGCTAGTGAACTACAACTGGGACTTGCACATTTGATGAGAAGAGCTTGTGTGAGATGTGTAAATGAAATGATCAAGCCTTTTATTTATATAGATTGAGTCACCTTCAATTTCCTTATGGGGCCGAATTGTCCTTTTTCCTTCAATATTTCATTTAATGCTTTTCGAGGTTTCTTTAATAGTTTAATGGGGTTTGACTTGTCTTCTTGGCATTTCTTATTTATTTTTTTCCATGAGCCTTGTCGATGTGTCATCTCCTTACATGCACGTATAATTAATATAGGGCTCTAATGTTGAGTAGATTCAATGAGAATCCCCTCATCAAAAGAGGTCTCTTGAGCCTACATATTCAACATTAGACTAGATCACTCCACCCTTCCCTATAAAAAACAGATCACTCCACCCTGGAGCAGGAAATGTGGGAGAATATTGAGTCTTTATCACTCCTTGTCAAATCATCATGACTACTAGGAAAAAGACTACACCTGGTCCATTCACCCCTAGCCAAATCAGCATGGCCCCATGAGTGAATGTATCATTATACCTTAGTCAAATCAACATGACCAATCTGGGAGAATGTATGGTTGATCCTGCTAACTGGAGAAACATTAACATCCTGGGATATTCACCACTAGCCAAATCAACATGGCCCCATGAGTGAATGTATCATCCTCCCTTGGTCAAATCAGCATGACCATTCTAGGATAATTTCTTCCTGATGTTGAAAAATCAGTACTCCCTCTTAGCGAGGGAGACAATCTGCATCATGCCACGCTTGTCTCTGAAGTATACAAACTTCACCCTAGACAAAGGCTTGGTGAGAATGTCTGCAATCTACTCATCTGTGGATATGTACTGGAGATTTACTGCTCCCTTCTATGTCATGTATTAGATGAATTGATAATCGATCTTAATGTGCTTCGACCTGTCATGAAATACTGGATTGTCTAAAAGCTTGACACAACTTTGATTATCACAATGCATCAAGGTCGTCTCTAGCTCCCAATCAAATAGTCCTGCAAGAATTTTTCGAAGCCATACTGCTTCACAACTTGCAACACTGGATGCGATATACTCTGATTATACTATATTCAATGCTATAAAAGTATACTTCCTGCTAAACCAGGATATCATAGTTGATCCTAAGTTGAAGAAGAACCCTGAGCTACTCTTTCTGTCCACTGCACTCCCTTACCAGTTAGAATCAATATATCCCTGCAACCTCACTTCACCACCTAAGACATATCTCAAACCATATCCAACTGTAGCATGCAAGTAGCTCAACACATGCTTTGTTGAAACCCAATGGACATGCCTCATCTCAACCATAAATTGGCTCAGGGTGCTCATTGCAAAGAAAATATATGGAACATTGTTAATCAGGTACATCTGCATTAAGGATCCAATCATCTTTTTGTACATAGTGGGATCAACCAAATCTGAATCTGAAGCGGAATCACTCAACTTCTTCAGATTTGTCATCATAGGTGTAGTCATGGACTTGCAGTCCATCATATCGAATTTTCTCAAGATCTCAACTATGTACTTCCCTTGTCCATGTTACGAGGGAAAATATCTCTATGGTCAGGTGTAAACCACAACAGACTGAAATGAATGCATAAATCAACTCTAATCTTAGGTATGTTATATAAGAAAATATGCTAACAAGACAAGATAAAGCTCCTACCTCATCTAGATGTTTGATGAAGTCCACCGTTGAGCACTTGACTCAAAGAAATACACCTGCAACTTGTCCTCAACAACCAAGAAACACAAGCATATGGTGATAATATATAAAGTTATCACATTCAATAGCATAATCCATCAACATTCATAACAAATATTCCCATGGAATAACAATTCAAATATTTGCAAGATATTAATTGGACGAGAAAAGAGCATTTCTATTAAAATGTAATCAGCAAAAGTGAATGAATTACAAACTTCTGTGTCGGCACGGTTCAGAACCTAGAAACTAAGTCCCTTCCAGCTAGGCCTCCACCACTTCAATCCTCCACCAAAGGAAAGCTCATATAAGAGAGACAATGAGGTTCTCAATCAAGTAGGAAAGAGCTTGGGGTATTAACAATGTGTTCAGACTTAAAAGGACAAAGGGATGCAGACTCAATATGAAGTGAACAATTTCTCCAGAGTAACTTTGTTTTAAAAGTTGATTTCTTCTCCTCTTTTCCATAGCTTGGATATGGCCCGTTTATAGCCTTCAAATGGAACTGAAGGGTCGAGTCATAATGTTTCCATTATATGGAAGGTTAAGGATCATGGATCTCATGACGTGACATGGAAACCCGACACTTTTTTAATTTTGGGCACAAAACCCGATGTACGTGGGATGTAATGGTGCAACCTATGTATACACATGTTGTATAATAGTTAGGGCACGTATATGTGGAAAAATATTGTTTTTATCTCTGGGATTTGCAAAAATGGACTTCAAGTTTACATATGGAAATGGAAAAAGTCCTTCTGAGCAACTTTGCATAGGGTGAGGCAAATATTGTTATAACAGATTCCCCCTAATGTGTGAGGTCAGAGGAGTATCTGTGATGGCCGAAATAAATTATAATACCCAAAAGTGGAGTAATGGAGACTTAGCTGGAAGAACTAGTTGTTCACAAGAATATTACAATCTGTACTGACTTTGCGCACATGGATGCCAATTTGAATTACACTGCAGATCCATGTGAAAATATATCAAACAGTTGTTCATGGCCATGAATAGGATATACAAAGGTGGCTACATGCCAAAGGCTATCATAGTCACAAACAAGGACCAGTAAAACCAGTCTCAAAATCAATCTGAAGATATCTGTATATAATGGAGTACAATCTGATCCTCCATGATCACTGAAGTCACATAGGTATTGGTCCAATGAAAGATAGCAACAACTCAGGAAAGCTACGACTATGAACCGATGACTTCAAGTCTTCTACACGATCCACCAAAGGTGCAAGTCTACATCGTGTGAATAAAGTATTTTAGGTCGAACACAATGAGACTTCGTTTGATTACCAGTCATTAAGGTATACTGTTAACAAACATGAGACAACCTGCCGACAATGAAAGTAGGTATCAAGGAACCGAGTACATTCTTACAAGTGTGAATAAAGGTGTCAAGGTTGAATACTTGAAGAATCCATTGATCAAGGGACATTGATGTATTCCCAACTGTCGATGGCAGGAGAACCTACCACTAATGCCTGCAAGCCTCTAGGTACTCATAGGACTCTAGGTCTCATTTCTAGAATAAATGGGCTGAAGTTGATGGAAGGAGACACACTGAAAGGAGAGCATTGAGTCATGTCTCATCATTCAGCATGAGGTACAAAGAAGGATCTTGATGATTTGGGGAAAATCATACGAAGAACATGTTCATGAACCAATGATCCTGTGCATTTTTTGCATGTGCCATATGAAAGCGGTACACGAAAAAGACCCTCTGAATAGAAGACAATAAGGAAAAATGTTGACAAACGTGAGGAAACCACCAATAAGGCTAATGGAATCCAAGACACTGCATGAATCCCGATGTGTGATTAGATTTCTTGTCGTTGAACATAAGGGAAACCTCCTAGTTGGCGACCAATGATGAAATGTCGACTTTTGGGTTCAAGGTTACTTACCAATGATGAAAGTAGGACCATGGTGCACGATAGGACTATAGTTTCATTTAATTCTAAGACATACTAAGGGTATGGCCGACATGCAAAGTCAAGAGTTCTAAGGAATTGATACAATGCCCCCACCTCAGTAGGGTCTGTTGTCCTCCTGGTCTCTGGATCTTCTCAATCTTCGAGCTGGAGCAGCTCTTCAATTCCCCACTGGAATATTCAAGAAATGTCCATAGGTCCTTTTCACAAAACTCTGTCATGCGAACAAGCACCAGTCACAAGCTTCTATCACACGACCACTGGTTGTGACCATGATCCTAACCCAAAAGTTGTTTCACGATTTCGCGTGTCAGGTATTTGCATGTGAATCACCCTGATTCTCCCAACCTATGAAACCCCGATAGGAGTTTAGCGTGTACTAGCTCCTCCCTTATCTTCCTTCAATGTGACCTCCGGTCATGACCCAGGTTTCAACTCTCAAGCATGTCAGGATTCCACGTATCGGGAATTCCTGATATGATTAGATATACGGTCCACTATATTCCTTCGATCGATGACTACGATCAAGTCACGATTTTTTGTTTTGTGACTTTGGAGGTTGGTTCACCTCTATTCTCCCGATCCTTGATTTCTCGATATTTGCGAGCGTCATATCGACGGTCGAAACTTTTCCTTCGATCAACGAATGTGATCAAGTCGGGATTGCGATGGCGCTAGATCGACAGTCTAGATCATCCTGGATCCAACAACCCAAACCAGGTCGGGATTTCACCTTTTGCTCCTTTACCTCTTATGGAGTCCCTTCGACACTTAGCTGAATTCTAAATCTATGCACTCCTTGTAGAAAATTCCTACGCAAGACTTGGTTCTTGTGAATGACTGTGAATGCCTTGCAGTAGTCGCTTTGCACTCCTTACAAAGGGGAAGTTTCGTGCTATCTCTTCTGAGCTTAGGAATCGAAACAAATCCTGCCACACACTCCTTTCATTCTGTGTGCACACCTTGCACTTACTCAACAGAAGAGAAACCATTGAAACTTACACTAGCATTCACAGTTTCATCCATTCATAACGAAATTCCTTCATTTGTGAAAAAAAAATAACAGAGAATTACAAACAGTAATAGTGTTATGTATTTGAGTCATTTTTCCTCTGTCATATTCATTCAAAAGTAAATGGCTACAACCAATATCAAAACCATAACTCAAAACTCATAAAATTTCTACTAACTCATAGCAGCGTCATTTGGGCGTAAAAAACCTCTATTTATCTCAGAGGGTCCTTAGGGATTCCCCCCCGACTACTCGTCTACTCGAAACAAAAACCTAACTACTACCTAAGTTCGGTTACATTCAAGGCTAGGAGTGAAAAATCCTAGATCACTTGTGATCATCAGCTTCCAAGCATTTGATCTTCTTCCATTTTTCCAATCAGATCCAAAAGATTCGCAGTAACTCCTAGTGTTTCAGATTCTGAAATGATTCCCAGGCACTAATTTGTCCTGCCACGTGTGCTCGCTGACGATGCTCCTGCATCATACTCCCCTGAACAAAAATTTATGGACTCCTATCCATGAGCTTATGCACCAAATTTCCATGCTTCTGGATATCAGCTTCATTTTCCCAACTGGCATCTTCTATTGGGTGTCCCTTCCACTTGACCAGATATTCAAGATGGGTCTTCCTCCTCGTCTTCTTGCTAATCCTCTGATCAATTATCTTCTCCATCAGAGGTTTTTCTGCTATAGGAATTTGTTTCTCCTACTGAATCTTCTCTTGAACTTATGATCCCTCTGAGTCATATTCCCTGTAAGGGTACAATTATGAAACGTTGAATATGGGTGATATGCCCACATCATCTGGAAGCTCAATCTCATAGGCATTTTAACTAAACTTCCGTAATATCTTGCATGGCCCTATATTCTTCATATTCAACTTTTTATATGTTCCCCTAGGGAACCTTTCTTTCCTGATATGTGCTAGAACCTGATCTCCTACTTCAAATCGAAGTTATCTGCGATGTTGATCAACTCTATGCTTGTATTCTTGGTTAGAGCTCTGCAACTGTCCTTTGATCTGGCTATGGAGTTTTTGCATTTCTGCAGAAAAATCTTCTACTCCAACACTTCTAATCTCATTCTGTTCTAAGTCTCTCAACTCAGATAATCCCCTGGGTTGCATTCCATACAGTATTTGGAATGGGATCTTTCCAGTCATTCTGTTTGGCGAGTCGTTGTATGCAAATTCTGCTTGTGGAAGAATCTGATCCCACTGGTTATGATGCTCAATGACCAGACTCCTCAACAAGTTTCCCAAACTTTTGTTTACCACCTTAGTCTGCCCATCTGTTTGAGGATGATAAGCTGAGCTGAAGGACAGATCCATCCCCAACTTCTTCCACGGTGTTCTCCAAAAATGACCAACAAATTTTGTGTCTCTGTACGAGATGATGCTTATGGGTAGGCCGTGAAGTCTCACAACTTCCTTGAAAAACAGATTTGCAACATGGGTTGCATCACCGGTCTTCTAACATGGGATAAAGTGTGCCATCTTTGAAAATATATCCACCACCACAAATATGGAATCACATCTTCTTTGCGTTCTTGGTAGTCCTAACACAAAATCCATGCTTATCACATCCCAAGGCCTCTCTTGTATTGGCAATGGTTGATACAATCCATTGTTCTGTCATTTATCTTTTGCATGTTGACAGATTCTACATTTGTTCACAAATTTCATCACTTCTGTCCTCATACCTGGCCAATAGTATAAATTGTTCAACTGTGTGAATGTTTTATCATGGCCGAAATGTCCAACCAATCCTCCACTATGATTCTCCTTCAAAAGGTTGTCCCTCATTGAACATTTTGGTATGCATAACTGATTTCCCTTGAACAACAATCCCTCTTGAATCATATACTCTACCCACTGGCTCCTATCTGTCAGCACAGGATTCGTTCATGCTTCGTATGCCTCCTTGAAATCTGGATCATCACTGTAGATTTCCTTAAGGTGTTCAAACCCCAAGGTCTTCACTTGAAATTCCTGCAGAATCAAACATCTCTTGCTCAATGCATCAACAACTTTGTTAGCATTCCTAGCAATATGTTTTATGACAAAAGTAAAAATTTTCATAAGCTCAATCCACTTTGCATGCTTCTGATTCAATTTTTCTTGTCTGGTTATGAATTGTAAAGCTTGGTTATCGCTATACAAGACAAATTCCTGTGGGACAAGGTAATGTCTCCACTTCTTCATGGATTGAATTATGGCATAAAATTCCTTATCATATGTGGAGTATTTTCTCTTAGTCTCATTCAACTTCTCACTGAAATAGGCAATCGGTCTATTATTCCAGCTCAAAACTGCTCCAATTGCAACTTCACTTGCATCGTATCTCACCTGAAATGTCTTTTCAAAATTTGGCAAGACCATAATTGATCATTTTGTTATCTTCTCCTTTGATATATTGAATCTCCTCTCGGCCTCCTCTATCCATTTAAAAGACTTGTGCTTCTTCTTCACTGTATCCATCATTGGTGCACAAATTCCACTGAAATCTCTGATGAACTTCCTATAGAAACTCACTAATCCATGGAAGCTTCTTACCTCAAACATGCTCCTCGATGATGACCATTATTTGATTTCTTTCACCTTCTCCGGATCCATCTTCAGTTCATTTGAAGAGATCACAAAACCCAAGTAAATGAGCTCTGTCTTCATAAAAGAGAACTTCTTCAGATTTATCAGCAGCTTCTCCTGATGTAGTCTCCTCATCACTAGTGTCAGGTGTCGCAAATGCTCCTCTTTGGTATTGCTAAAGATCAATATATCATCCAGATATACAACCACAAACTTGCCAATGAAATCTTTCAATATTTCATTCATCAACCTCATAAAATTACTCGGGGAATTTGTTAAGCCAAATGGCATTACAAGCCATTCATACAAACCTTCATTTGTCTTAAAGGTTGTCTTCCATTCATCACCTTCTCTCATTATTATCTGGTGATATCCGCTTTTCAAATCTATCTTAGAAAATAATTTTTCTCCACTTAGACAGTCCATTAAATCATCCATTCTTGGAAAAGGAAATCTATACCTGATGGTGATTTTGTTAATGTCTCTTGAGTATGTACACATTCTCCATCCTCCATCCTTCTTTGGGCTCAACATAGTTGTTATTGCACATGGACTCAAGCTCTCTTTGACCAACACCTTGTCTAACAACTCCTAGACTTGATTATTTACCTCCTTGTTCTCTCAAGGTGTCAGTCTATATGTTGCTTTGTTTGGTAGAATTGTTGCTGGTATCAGATCGATATGATGGTTGATACTTCTGATGGGTGGCAATGAGTTAGGCAGCTCATCCACCACTATGTCAGAAAAATTATCCAACAATTCCCGAATTTCTTCAAGCAAATAATCCATTGTAGTACTTGTAAGGACAAGTCTAGGTTTCCTCACCACAACAAATTGCATCTCTTGTCCTTTCTTGACTTATTTTAGGAGTTCCTTCCCGCTCATGAGAAGTATGCTTGTTTTGGATTCTTCTTTCACTTTCTTCTTCTCTATTGGAAGTAACATGTGTGTCCTACCATTCTTCTCCAAGGTGTATGTATTCTTCCTCCCATAATGAATGACATTCCTGTCAAACTTCCATGGTCTTCCCAAAAAAATATGGCATACATCCATGGGAATTACATCACATGGAATTTCATCTCTATATCCTCTTATTTTAAATTCAACCAAGCATTGTTTAGTAACCGTTACCTGGTGTCCTTTCTACAACCACGAGACTTTGTATGGCTTCGGATGTGCAGTTGTATCCAGCTCCAATTTCTCCACCATCTCTGTGGATACTAAGTTGTCAGTACTCCCACTGTCAATTATTACCTTGCAGACTCTGTCCTTAGTCTTGCAAGCTGTCCTGAAGAGACTATTCCTCTGCACTGGTTTTTCAACTTCTGCCTTTGGTTTTAAGAGAACTTTTCTCAACATCATAGATGTTCCATCCTCTATTCCTTCTGCTTCAACATTTCTTCTCCGTTCTTCCAAAATGTGAGCTTCACATTCTCCTTATTTCTTTCTCTCAGGACATTCCCAAGACTTATGTCCTGCCTTTCCATAGGTGTAACATCTCACTTCTCCTCCTTTGCCTCTTCCTCTTCCTCTAGAAGAAATTCTTCCACCATCTTGTCTTCCTTGGGAACTTCCTCCTCTTTCTGAGTGACTATGTGGTTTCTCAATCTCATCTTTGGATTTTTTTTCCTTGTCATGGGAAACTCCCTTGCCTTTGTTCGGGACTGGGCTTCTACCTCTACCTTGATGGCTTTGTTTTCGGGCTAACTTCTCCTCTAACTTCAATGCAAAATGATAAGCATCCTCCATATTCCTTATTGACATCATGTTGATCTCATCCTGGATTTCATACCTCAAGACATTTATATACCTGTAAAATTTTTCTTCATCTTTCTCTCTTTGTCCAGTTCTGATGTTCATCTTATAGAACTCCTCTGTGTACTCTTTAACTATTATACCCTTCTATCTCAGGTTCTGCAATTTCCTGAACAGATTGATTTGGTAATATTTGGTCATGAATTTAGCCTTCATCTTGGCTACCATTCTGTCACAATTCTTTATCTTTTGTTTTCCCTTGCTTCTCCTCTTAGCCTACAGTTCATCCCACCACAATGTTTCATGTCCCTTGAGTTTGGTGACAGCATGTCTCACCCTCTTCTCCTCATCGACATCTTCATAGTCGAAATATTTATCCATGGACCGTACTCAATCCAACAGTTCTTTTTCATATAAATTTCCTTCATACATTGGGACCTCTATATTGGCTCTAGCTCCCAATCTAACAATTGCTCTTAGAAAGTGCTCTTCAACAACATTCTCTCCTTCAGCTTCTTCGACTTCTACTTCTTCTCTCTCTGCATCGCTAATGTCTCCAGCATCGGGTGCTCTTCTTTACACTACCTCCATCACCTCTATCCTTGCACGAAGTTCTCGCATTTCCCTTTCTACAACCCGATTGGATAAATGTTGTTCCACTCGTCTCCTTGGTGGCATTGTGTCAACTGTATCTCACACACATTGTGTGGCTTTGATTTCTTTCGCCTCCTTTATCTCCTTCACCTTAAAACTACATACAAAAATCGCTTTGATACCACTTGATGTAGTGCCCCCACCTCAGCAGGGTTTGTTGACCTCCCAGTCTCTGGATCTTCTCAATATTCGAGATGGAGCAGCTCTTTGATTACCCACTAGAATATTCAAGAAATGTCCACAGGTCCTTTCCATGAAACTTCACCGTGCGAACAAGCACCAGGCGCAAGCTTCTCTCACGCGACCACTGGCTGTGACCATGAGCCTAAACCAAAAGGAATTTCACGATTTTGCGTGTTGGGTATTTGCATGTGAATCACCCTGATTCTCCCAACCTTCAAAACCCTGATAGGAGTTTAGCATGTACTAGATCCTCCCTTATCTTCCTTCAATGTGACCTCTGGTCATGACTCGGGGCTCAACTCTCAAGCACGTCGGGATTTCGCATATTAGGAACTCCCGATATGATTAGATCTACGGTCCACGATCTTCCTTCGATCAATGGATACGATCAAATCACGATTTCATGTTTTGTGACTTTGGAGGTTGGTTCACCTCTATTCTCTCGATCCCCGATTTCCTGATATTTGCGAGCGTCAGATCGACGGTCCAGAATTTTCCTTCGATCAACGACTGTGATCAAGTCGGGGTTTCATGTTTCGTGACTTTGGGAGTCTCCTTACTTCCGTTCTCTCGATATCCAAGATCGCGATGGCGCTAGATCGATGGTCTAGATCTTCCTGGATCCAACGGCCCAAACCAAGTCAGGATTTCACCTTTCACTTCTTTACCTCTTATGGAGTCCCTACGACACTTAGATGAATTCTAAATCTGTGCACTCCTTGCAGCAGTCGCTTTGCACTCCTTGCAAAGGGGAAGTTTCATGCTATATCTTCTGAGCTTCGGTATCAAAATAGATCCTGTCACACACTCCTTGCATTCTGTGTGAACACCTTGCACTTACTCAACAGAAGAGAAACAATTGAAACTTATACTAACATTCACAATTTCATCCATTCATAACAAAATTCCTTCATTTATGAAAACACAATAATAGAGAATTACAAACAGTAACAATTTTATTCATTTGAGTCAATTTTCTTCTGTCATATTCATTCAAAAGTAAATGGCTACAACTAATATCAAAACCATAACTCAAAACTCAAAAAATTCCTACTAACTCGCAGCAGCCTCATTTGAGTGTACAAAACCTCTATTTATCTCAAAGGGTCCTTAGGGTTTCCCCCCCGACTACTCGTCTACTCGAAATGAAAACCTAACTACTACCTAAGTTCGGTTACATTCAAGGCTAGGAGTGAAAACTCCCAGATCACTCGTGATCATCAACTTCCAAGCATTTGATCTTCTTCTGTTTTTCCAATCAGCTCTAAAAGATTCACAGTAACTCCTAGCATTTTAGATTCTGAAATGATTCCCAGGCATTGATTTTTCCTCCCACGTGTGCTCACTGACGATGCTCCTGCATCAGGAATGGTAGGCACAGGTTGATAGACATCCTTTCAAAAAGAGCATGATACATATGGAATACTCTGACAACATAGACTCAATGATGAAACTTTGAGATGCAAGAGGCATCAATCAAACTCTCCATAGGGACTGGAAGAGTAACCGGTCAGGGGGGTAAACTCTATGTAACGAGCTCAGCTTCCTAAGGTCATGCTAAACCAAAAATTTTGATGACAAGTGGACTCAAAAGTTTTATGCTATTTTCAAAGACGACACGACTGCTTCCTATATAAGATAATATTATTTCCCCTCCTGTCTTTTTTTGTTTTTTCATAGTCAAATGAATGATATGATACAGAGGAGGAAACGAGTGTCGCAAGTAAGCAACTAGTTACAGCGGTGGAACATACCTATGCTCAATGCAAGGAGGTGCATGCGGGAGATGGACACTCGGGGGAATGTTTCCTCTCGGGTATAGGGTATCAAGTTGCAAAGGATATAAACAAGGCTCTGCTTTGCTGATGATGCAAACTGTTGAGGTGATAGGCTTATAATGAAAAGGCGAGAACCAACAATAAGCTCAATACTGCAAGAAAGAGAATGAGATGAAATTACAAATTAATGAAAAAAAATGTCCTTTTTCATAATCTTAGTCTACTTTGTTTGAAAAAAGGGTAAACTTTCACCAAATAGACGTCATTTCAAATCCAATTTACGAGTGTGAAAGAGACAAGTTCACTCGACAATATTTTCAATTTTTAAGAGAGTCGGAAAAGAGCTTAAACCAGGCTCGTTGGGAGTCATCTAGGTATAGGTTAGCATGTTTATGAGTAAGAAATGAGGTTCAAACATAAATTCATGTATTAGCTACAAGGGACTCTTGATCCTACGGACAAAAATATCTGCATGGGCACCGAATGGAGCAGAGGATCTAACTAGGGTACCCATGTTTGGTAAGTCTCTACCATTCAATAATGACACTTCTATTTGTAGATAGAAGGTTATGTGTCACTATAAAATGGGTTCGTACCTAAGGCATATGAGCTACAGTCATAGGATGATGCAAGTGTAAATAATGGATTTTTGACCTATCCTATATGTTGGATGACTAAAATACCAGTCCAAAGTTACGAACGGGCGACATGGCACTGAAAACTGCAAGAATCCCTGGATAAAACCACCAAAACCAACTTCATCCACTGTCGTATTAGTCCATTAGGCCAAAATATTAGACAAAACTATGTAAAGTGGGTAAAACTTTTCTATAAATAGTAAAAGAAATCAATTTTAATATACCATTTGTATTTTTTACCCAAATAGTGTATTTTGGACCAAATTGCCCCTGAATTTCAATTGTTGATTGTGGGAGCCACGAGTGATGGAATCAACAACCGTATGGACTAGGTAATTCATCTTGCTCCTCTCTTTATTTCTAGGGGATTAAAATTTGCAATTAGGTCTCCTTTTTTTAGCATGTTAGGGTGCAACTTAGAAATTAAGGTATACGTTGGCTACGAATCATTGGGTCGCGTATACGCATACCTATACGTGACTTCTTGCAAAATAGCTAGTGTATAAGAAGCCCTATATGAAACTGTGTAAACTGTAGCTCGCGTACATGTCCATGGATAAGGTTTTTAAAATGTTTCTAACTCAAAAAATGATTTTAATCTTGTAGGATGGTACTAGAGTGGAGAGAAAGAGAGCATGAATAGGTGGATGATGCAATGGAGAGAGATCTAGGGGCCTAGATGGCCTTAAAAAGGTTTGGGATATACAAGTTTTGGGCTCTCAAAGGTATGAGGGCTCAAGTGAGACTTCTTCAGCTTCTCATGAACTATTGGGATCCAGATACTGAGACCTTCAACCTTGATGGACAAACATTAAGGATTGAAGTTCAGGATATCTACTTCTTGACAGGATTGTCGCGTCGAGGTGAGGTAGTCAACCTCAAACCTCGGGGAGCTGGGAGTGGCATGAGCATAGAGGATTACATAGCCACTCATTGCATTATAGGGACCAAGAAGGTAGGGAGCCAACTCTTGATCATAGCGATCCACAATCTAAGTCTCAAGATTGTTGTCCTAGTGTTGAAATGGATCATAGGGTTGGCCTCTTTCCACCAAACATTGAAGTTATTTATGTTATATTCATTTGAGTGCTTGCAACCCATGATTTACGACTGGTGCACCTCACTGCTAGCCAACATGAAGAGCCAATTAACAGACTGCAAACTAGGTAGAAAGAGGAACTTCAGGTTCGTGTCTATCCTGTGTAGTTTTTTCTTTGAGCGGGTTCCAGACTTGGGCCCTATAGTTGAGATTGTTCCACATGGACCTAGAGATCCATCCATGGCATGGTGAACTGAAGTGATGGGGCGGAAGGGGGGTGGTAGGGTGCCAACACCCTACAATGATGAGTTTTTATTTTGGTGGAGTCGGCAGGTGATGGCTCTGGAGGACTACCCTTACGTAGGAATTGACTTCAGAGGAGATTCAGACATGCTGTTACCACCACGCTTCGCCTATGGAGACATAGATATGCCAAAGTTTTTGAATATCTCATTTTTTTGTATTTTTATACAAGAAAAAAATATATTTTTGGATGATGTCAAGTACTAACTAAACATGTATGTGACACAGACGTAATGTTATAAAAATAGGATCGTGGAGAAATAAAATAAAACAAATGCGGAAATAAAATAAAGAAGATACACAATACAATAGAGACACATAAATATGTGATTCACCCAGTGTAGTCTACGTCCACCAGAGAAATTGTTAGGTCCTTCCTTTATTATTATCCATCAAATGAAGGGATACAACCTACTTCAAACGCATTGTAACTTACTCTTCTTTCTCTCACAGTCTCCTCACTCAGAATACAATATTCAAAATGATGCATAGCCACAATACATTTCTCTCATAAAAGAGGGTTTCCTTCTAGAGAAAAAACCCTAACATGACTTCTACCTTCATATCTGCAACCTTATAATGATTGGTCTAGATTTATAATGAAATTACAATATACATTTACAAGGCAATTTTTTCTTCGGGGGATTCGCCCCCGAACCCCTGCTTGTCCCCAGACCCCGTAGAGGGGGTAACCCCCCTATCCACTCCCCCACGTGGAGGAGTGTACATTCTTCCACGATGTAAAGTCTTCATAGGGTATAAACATGGCTGAAAACAAATACCTGTGAATCAAGAAGATAATCAGGCTCCACAATCAACAATCTCCCACTTGGAGACTGATCTCAACAACTCCACCATTGTTGTATATGTTGGACTATGATCCTTCTTAGACCTGGAAAATTTCTCATCTTCATATTCATTCTTGAAGACCAACTAAAAATGATCAGGAACTTAGTTTCTCCCTAGTTACTCCCTTTGTTAACATGTCTGCAGGATTCTGGCTAGTGTGTATCTTTTCCAACTTCAAATTCCCATCTTCCAAGTCGGATCGTATGAAATGGTACCCGAGTTGTATATTCTTAGTCTTCGAATGGAAGGCTGAGTTCTTTGGAGGATGAATGGCACTCTCACTGCCACAGTACAACATGTTATTCTCCTACTTCTTTCCCAATTCCTCCATAAACCTCTGTAACCAGATCATCTCTTTACTAGCCTATCTAGTAGCAACATACTCTGCCTCTGTTGTTGAAAGTGCAACAACCTTTTGCAGTTTTGAAATCCAACTTACTGTTGTTCCACCTACAGTAAAAACATACCATGTGGTGCTCCTCTTGCTATCTTTATCACCTGCCATATTTGAATCAACATATCCCTGTAGAACAATGTCTAAACCTTTAAAACATAATTCATGAGTAGTAGTACCTCTCAAATACACGAGAATCCACTTTATTGCCTCTCAATGTTATTTACCTAGATTGTTCATATACCTGCTCACAACTCCCATTGCATGTGCAATATCTGGTCTTGTGCAAACCGCATACATCAAGCTGCCAATTGTTGATGAATAAGGGACCTTAGACATGTATTCTATCTCCTCTTATGTCTTGGGACACATTTCCTTAGTTAATTTGAAACGGTTGGCCAAAGGTGTACTAATTGGTTTTTCATTCTTCACTTTATACCTCTCCAACACCTTCTCTATGTACTCACCCTGAGACAATGTCAATTTGCAATTTTTCTCGTCTCTTGTTATTCTCATACCAAGGATTTTATTTGCAACACCCAAATCCTTCATCACAAATGAATTAACTAATTTCTTATTGAGCACATTTATATCCTGCATATTAGACCCTGCAACAAGCATGTCATCTACATACAATAGCAAGATAATATAGCTTACATTTTCTAGCTTTTTAAAAATAAACACAGTGATCAGACTGACATCTACTATAACCTTGTTCTTTCATAAACCTGTCAAACTTCAAATACTACTTCCCTGGAGCTTGATTTAGGCCATACAAGCTCTTCTTCAACCTGCACACCAAATTCTCCTTCCCTTTGACCTCATACCCCTATGGTTGTTGCATATAAATCTCTTCCTCCAAATCCCCATGGTGAAAAGTTGTTTTTACATCTAACTTTTCAAGATGAAAATCTTCTACTACCACAAGACTTAAAATAGTCCTAATTGAAGTCATTTTAACAACATGAGGAAATATTTCATCAAAATCTATACCTTTCTTTTGTGCAAACCCCTTTACAACAAGTCTAGCCTTATACCGCTTTTTTCCTCCATCTTCTTCCTTCAACTTGTAAACCCATTTATTCTACAATGCTATTTTTCATACATGCAACTAAACCAAGTCCCAAGTTTGGTTATTTACCAAGGAATCCATTTCCTCTTTCATGCCTTGATCCCACTTCTTTCTGGTGTCTACGTGCATTGCCTCTTCATAACATTCTGGTTCACCATAATCAATCAACAATAAATAATACAATGAAGGAGAGTATCGTTTAGGGGGTCTACTTAACCTAGTAGATCTTCTAACAACACTTGCAGGATTTTGAGGTATCTGTTGATCCTATTGTTGTACATTTTTATTTCTGGTACCTTTGGAATTTATTTTTCAATGATCTCATCAAGCACTATGTATTCTGGTTTTTCTTTTTCTTATTTCTTTTCTTGCAACTGATCTTTGTACATGACCTTCTCATTGAATTTGACATATCTAATCCTAATGATTTTGTTATTTTCATAATCCCATAAGCGATAGCCAAAATCATTAACATTGTATCCAATAAAGGTACACTTCTTGGATTTTTCTTCAAGCTTTGTTCTATTTTCTTTATCAATATGGACAAATGATTCACAACCGAAAGTATTCAAAAAATAATAGTTTGCCTTTTTACCTGTCCATTCATCCTCTCTAATTATACCATCCAAAGATTTTGAAGGTCCTCTGTTTATTAATTAAACAACAATATCTACAACATCTTCCTAGAACTGTAAGGGAAAACCAACATGCAATCTGATACTCCTTGCACGCTCCATGATTGTCCTATTTATCCTTTATGACACACCATTTTCTTGTGATGTTCCTAGAACTATCTTCTCTCTACGAATCCCATGGTATGAACAGTAATCATGAAACTCCTTGCTACAATATTCACCTCCATTGTCTGATCTGAGAAACTTCAACCTTTTTCTTGTCTCATTCTCAACCAAAGCTTTCCATTTCTTAAAAGTATCAAAAACATCAGATTTTTGTCGAATGCAATAAACCCAAGTTTTTATAGGTGCATCATCAATAAAAGTAACACAATAATGAGAGCCACCAAGAGATGATACCTGATATGGTCCCCATACATCTATATGCACAAGCTCTAACCTTTAACTCTTCTTTTCTTTTCCAACTCTGAGAAATATGACTCTCTTATGTTTTCCATAAACACAATGCTCATAGAAATCCAAATCAATTTGTTTAAGATCTGGCAACAAATTTATTTTGTGAAATATCTGCATCCCTTCTCACTCATGTGTCCAAGCCTATGATGTCTGTAACACCCTGTTTCCCCCAGATTGTAAATATAACTGAACTGGCCAAGGAGTATGGCAAAACTCATAAGTATGAATATGTGTTGTAAATGGACCTGCAGGAAGAGGTCAATGAATGTAAATGATAATTTGAATTTATTACAGAACTGCTGAGAGGGGATGTGCGGAAAATAGACCACGATGGTGGTGGAGGGCACCTTGAAAAAGGGGCGTTAACTTACACTGAGAATTTAATACCGTATTTGGACTCCACTGGCCCGGAGAACCAAAAGCGGCTCGCTGGCCCTGAAAATTAATGGCTCGCAGACTGGTAGGCGGATGTCTTGATGAGGGATGGGATGGTGAACCGCCCATCCGTAGGGACGTCAGGCCTGATCAGTGCAAATGGAAATCGTGCCACACACAACCTTGCAAGAGGATAAGGCGTATGGCTGGAACGATTGAAGGGGGGCAGACGCGAGGGGAACTCTGGCAATTTTTACGCAGAGTAAGTGATCGCAGAGAGGGAGGATTGCAACCTTCGCTCCTGGACACGGGCAGACAGAGAGACGCAGGTCTCAGGAAATCGTGGTCTCAACTCGGGGGTGGCTAGTGGTACATCCTTTTGGAGTCGCTATGCCTACGGTTGGGTGGAAACGAGCACCCCTCTCAACAGTCGCTTCCATTGCTGAACTTACTTCTGATAAGTGTTTTGCCCATATTGCATCTGGAATTTATATGTTGTCACATATGTTCATAGACTTGTGGAATTGTACATGTTTTCCTGTGTAGAAATGTCTGTGTATTAATTGAACTACATAAAAGACCCTACACGGGTCACCCAGGATACCAGAAAATGATTACTGCCACCCGAAAACAATTTTTCTGGCCAAGATTGAAGGAGGACATAGCCAAATATTTGGCTCAATGCATAGAATGTCAACAAGTTAAAGCAGAACATCGACACCTAGCCGGATTACTGCACCCTTTACCCATCCCAGAATGGAAATGGGAAACCATCCCCATGGATTTTATTACCGGATTACCGACTTCAACCAAACAGAATGATGCCATTATGGTGGTGGTCGATAAACTGAGCAAGTCTGCTCATT
>ML777792.1:58720-127661 GCA_009831015.1 Picea engelmannii
ACAGGTGGCAAAGGATCGGGTGCCTTCGGAGTTTTGTTCATCGGAGTTTTCGATGGTAAGGGAATTGTGCATCAGGACATCGCGACCCGCGATTTCCCGATGAGATCTGAGCCGTTCATGACGAGGACGCGTGTCAGAAGATCTTGAGGGTTCGGGGTTCGGCAATTCGGGATTCTCGATGACAAGAAACTCACGACAGGAGGAATCGCGAAATCCCGAAACGCGACGGTCCCCTAGTTATAGCACTCCAGTGGAGGACAGGTGTCACTCCACACCATCATAAGGAGTGTGGGCCATAGGCGCCGGAACAAGGGACAAATGTCGGAAGACCAAGCTTGGCCGTGAATTCACGCCAAGTGGCATCGGGGATCGGGGAATCGGAATTGCGAATGCATGTGCATCGCGACATTATAAACCCCGAAACCCCGATAGGTAGTTATAGAGTGGTGGACATATGGTAGAAGGTCACATGAGAACGGAGCTAGCCTAGAGGGCTAATGCGTTAGGGGCATATCGGGGATCGGAGAATCGCGAATTCCGAGGACTCGTGAATTGCGACATCAGGAAACCCGGAACTCCGATAGGAGTTGCCTCGAAAGGAGGTAAGACCACAGCCGTAAAGGCAGTGAACCACATGCTTGGCCTGGGGAGCTAATGCGTGAGGAGTGCATCGGAATTTGGAGGAACGCGAGTCATAGGGGTGAATGAGTTTGACATTAGAAACCCCAAATTCCGATATTTCACCAGGGGTTGGTATTTCGCAAATGCCGGTTTTCTGGAGATTTCTCACTTGAGGGAGATTAATCCGAAATTTTTAAAATTATGATAGTGGGTGTGTTACAATGTCACAGTGTTGTATCCACTCCTGTAGAAGCTAAAGAGATAGAAGAGTCAGTATTACCAGTACATAAATACAATGTACCTACCTTCTCTCCTTTTCCTATCACCAATGATCCTTTGGTGACCTTCCACAACTTATCTTTAAATATGGATATACAACCTTCACTTGCCAACTTCCCTGTTGAAATTAGATTTTTCCTTATATTTGGAACATGTCTTATCTCTTTCAACAACCATTGGTTTCCATTGCTTTGCTTTATTTTTACCTTTCCCATTCCAAAACTTTTGCATGGTGCATCGTCACCCAAATGAACCTGTCCAAAATAACCTTGAACATAATCTATGAAATGTTTCCTATGGGGTGTGGGATGAAATGAAGCCCCTCAATCTACTACCCAAGACTCAAAAATATTATCTACAGAAAGAATCAAATCATCTTGTAACACATCACCCGTTACATTTGCTTCATGGTTTTTCTCTTGTTGTCCATCTCTTTGTTTCTTTGGAGCTTTGCAGTCTTTTTTCAGATGTCCTTTCTTCCCACAATTCCAGCACTCTATCTTTCCAAATATGGATTTGGATCTGCCCTTCCTAGAATTCTCGTGGTTCCTTGAGCCCTTTCCTCTATCCTTTTGTCTTCCCCTGTTCTCCATGTTTAACGCATTACCTAATGTCTCACCTGTGTTTTTTCATCACATTTCCTCACTAAGGATAACACCAACAACATCATCAAATTTTAAATTGTTTGAACCAGAGACAAATTTACTTACAACCATGACCAAGTCGTTCCATCTTTCTTGCAATGAGAATAAGACTATAAGAGCCCCGACCTCATCATCAAAGTCCACTTTTATAGAACTTAGTTGATTAGTAATTGTATTAAATTCATTTAAATGATCTACAACAAACCCACCTTTTGACATCTTCATATTAAATAATCTCTTCATTAGAAATACCTTATTGGATGTCAAGGGTTTTTCATACAGTTTATCCAATGCATCCATCATCTCCTTTGTTGTCTTTTCTTCTGAAATATTGAAAGCCACCGACACTGCCAGGCTCAGTCGTATCGTTCCTAGTGCCTTTTTGTCAAGAACCTCCCATTTTTCGTCCTTCATGGTTGTCGACTTGTTTTCTATTCCACCCAATGGTAGGATTAGATCCTTATGATATAAATAATCTTCCATCTGCATCTTCCATAACTGGTAGTTTTGGCCGTTAAATTTTTCAACCCTAAACTTTACATCTTTCGCCATTGCTCCCACTCGAACCAGGAACCCTCTTTTCCTGCGAGTTACCTTTTTCTCTGATACCAATTGTTAGAAAAACAGGATCATGGAGCAATAAAATAAAACAAATGCGTAAATAAAACACAGAATATACACAATACAATAGAGACACAGATATATGTGGTTCACCCAGTGTGGGCTATGTCCACTAGAGAAATTTCCAGGTCCTTCCTTTATTATTATCCAACAAATGAAGGGATACAACCTACAACAAACATGTTGTAACTTCCTCTTGTTTCTCTCACAGTCTCCTCACTCACAATACAATATTCACAATTATGCATAGACGCAATGCATTTCCCTCATAAAAAAGGGTTGCCTTCTAGGGAAAAAAACCCTAACATAACTTATACCATCAGATCTGCGACCTTATAATGAATGGACCAAATTTACAATGAAATTACAATATATATTTACAAGGAAGTTTTTCCTTTGAGTTTCCGCTTGCCCCCAAACCCTATAGAGGGTGTAACCCCCCCCTGCACTCCCCCGCGTGGAGGAGTGTACATTCTTTTGGGGTGTAAAGTATTCATGGGGTATAAACATAGTTGAAAACAAAGACCTATGAATCATGAAGATAAACAGGCTCCACAACCAACACGTAGGTCCACGACGACTATACAAACTTCCACGACATCGACGGAGGCACCCGGGGGATGAGCCTGTGGGAGAGGACGCTGATAGAGTTCTTCAAAACGTGTAGGGAAACCTGTCTCGTTTGACACAGAGGATTCCCATGGTTCAGGTAGAGGATTTTTCGGAGGTGATGCAACGATAGGTGGTAAGTGTGCCCCATGCTTGGGTATGACTCTTTCGTCGTCTCACAAATGCCAATATACTATCATGACACACATTTGGTGCCACAAGCATATATGTCGTGACTATTGTATGATCGGCCGTATATGTATTTTAAGGGTGTCATCCCCAATTTTGTACTATAATAAAATATTTTTTGGAGAGATGAAATATATAAAAACATTGATCATCGGCTTTACTAATGTTACAATGTGTACATTGATGAAAGTGTTTTATTTGATTTAGTTATGTGACAAATTCCAATATAAAACAAAATTAGCATATGCATCATATACATAATTAGAACTTCTAGGTATGTGATGATAAGTAATACAATCAAAATGTCATTCCAAAAGTCATACCAGTAAGAATTGTTAGAGTAGAGTAGGGTCTCGCACATGGTAATTGTTGTTCAACTGACATACTACTAATTGGGAGTCAAGGAGAACTTCTAGAGTGAATACCATGTGAAATGGAATGATTGCGTAAAATTTCTATAACAACGTTATACTCGGCCACATTATTCGTGGATGGCCCTAGGAAAACGTCACCTGAAGACACCAGTAGACCCTTGAGTGACTAAACAACCCAAGAGGCGGAAGCCAAGTTTTGTGTATGACGGACATCCCTGTCTGCAAATCCTAAGTAGACCGAAGACTCCGTTGACATCTTTCAAACAAAGGAAAACTTGATAAGCAAGTTGAAGATAAAAAAAAGGGAAAAGATATATACACTAAAATACATTAGTATACAAAGAGTTACGCCCAAGATTGGTGCTCAAGCATAGTATCTTTACAAATAGAGTCCATTTATGGGCTCAGCCAACATGTTCCCTTCATAATATTCTAATTCATAGGTTCATTTTTCTAAGACATGTCGCACAATATAGGGATCGTACCACATGGGTTTGAACTTTCCTTCCCCTAGTGGTTCTTTGGCTTGGTTGTACAGAAGGACCAAGTCACCTTCAACATACTACCGAGGACAGACAAACTTATCATATTGGACCTTGACACATATTTTATTCACTTCGATAGTCGTAGAACCATCTTGATGCTACTCATCTAGAATCGCTAGGTGTACGAGGCGTTGTTTGATATCATAAATGTCAGGTAGGAGCACAACTTCCAATATAAGAGAATGGATTTCACATTCAATAGGTAGGATAGAATCCACATTGTGCACTAACTAGAAAGGAGAAAAACCGGTGGAAGTCTTAACCGAGGTTCGGTATGCCCAAAGTGTTGGGTAAAGCATGATATGCCAGTCATATTTTCTCTAGCTGACAGTTTTCTGCAAAATGGTCTTGAGAGACTTGTTTATGACATCTACTTGTCCATTTTCCTAGGGGTAGTAAGGGGAAGAATAACCATGTTTAAACCCCAGTTTTGATGTTAATTCTTTCATGATTTCATTCAGAAAGTTACTGCCATGATCAGTGGCAATCTCGCTCGGGATTATGAACCTAGATATAATTTATTTGAACACGAAGAAAGAAACAGTATTACCATCGGATTTAACTGTAGGCATGGGCTCATCCCACTTAGTAAAGTAATCTGTGACCACAATAATGTGTTGATTCCCCCCATCCAAAGTTGGGTTGCAATCCATAAAATCCACCCCCACCTGGTGAAGGGAACGACGATAATGACTGGATGGAGAGGGGTTGGATGTGAGCACATTATTCGAGTGAACACCTAGCAGGGGTGAAACTTCTTAACCGCTTCGATGAAATCTTTAAAAATAGATGGCCAAAAATAATCGGCTCGCAAAATTTTATGGGTTGTCGCAAGCTTGAATAGATGACCACCACAAAACCCATTGTGCAAGTCATTTATAATGGACTCATCTTCTTCGTGAGTCAAACAATGATTCAAGATATTTTCTACTCCTTGGCGATACAGAGTGTCGTCAATGATAAGGTAATTATTAGCTTGGTATCGTATACGTCGTCGGTCATCTCGCGAGAGATGCTAAGGGAGATTCAAAGTTTAAAGATAGACAAAAATATCTCCATACCAGGGGTCCGATGATGAGACAAGGAAAATGTGTTCATCCACAAATGAATCAACATGAATAACATCCTCATCTAACCGAGGGAAGTCAAACATTAAATCTACAAAAACTAGTGACTTTTTGGACTTCGCAGAAGCAAAATTGAGATCAAATTCTTCTATAATGACAATCTATTTATTGTACTTTCCCCCTATGATACACCTAGTAAGGACGTATTGAAATGGATTAACATCAACAACCAAAGTAGTTTTGTAAAGCAATATATAGTGTCATCATCGTTGAACTTCCTGAACGATAACCACAACTAGCTTTTCAACATGAGAATATTTGAGTTTTGGGTCGACTAAGTTTCGACTAAGATAGTAAATGATGTTCTCATGGAGATCATCATCCTCCTGAACCAACGCCATACCAATCGTCTCTTTGGACGCGGTGACATAAAGCAAGTACTCTACCGTAGTCTGGAGACTTCATCAGAGGCGTCGATACCAAGGATTTCTTCAAAGCATCGAAGGATTCCTGGGATCGCTCATCCCAGATAAAAGGAGTGTCATTATTTAAGAGACTCATGAAACCCTTAGTAATATTGGCATAGTTCAATATAAACCGTCGTAAAAATTTATCTTTCCCTTGTAAACCTTGAAGTTGACGAATAGTGCGCGGGGGAGGGAATCGAAGTATTGCCTCAACCTTTAACGAATCTACCATGATCCCGATCTCAGGAACTAAAAATATTAGAAGTCGAATTGACCTAATGAAAAATATGCATTTATGAGGGTTAAAACAGATGCGATAATGGAAACATATTTCAAAAACTAGCCGAAGGTGTTTAGGGTGATCCACTCTCTTATGGGAGTGAGCAGCGAGATCATCGAGATAAGCTTCGACTATATTCTTGAGATCATGAAATGTGAAGGACATAGCTCATTTGAAGGTTTCTCTGATGTTCTTAAGGCCGAAAGGCATATTCCGGTATGCGAATGTACCCCAAGGGAAAATAAATGTAGTCTTATGTTGGTCCTCGGGCTTAATCTGAATTTGGTTATACCTTGAAAATCCATCCATAAAAAAAAAACTTCGCTTCCCGCACATTCATCAAGAATATGATCAATGAAGGGTGTCAGGAAGTTGTCTTTGGGATAGGCTTTATTCAGGTCACTAAAATCAATGCATAAACGGATGGTTCCTTTCTTTTTATTCATAGGAACGAGATTGGATACCCATTAAGTCAAAGGAATTGGGTAGATAAATCCAGCGTTAAGCAATTTTTATACCTCTTCTTTAATAGCAGGGGCCTTCCTAGGATTGACAACTCTAATTCGTTGTCGAACAAGCTTAGCATCTAGGTAGGTTTTAATATCATGTTCGATAATTCGAGGGTCAATTCCCGACATCTCTTCATATGACCAAGCGAATACATCGCGAAATTCCTTGAAGAGCTTGGTGTAGATCATAATTTCTTTTGGTGAACAATCTACACTGATGTATACATTTTCAACCTTTCCAGGAATACGAGAGATATCAATCATGATGGTAGGAGAGATACTCGCCATGTTTCCTTTGGCATAAATGTCATGCGTATCAAGTGGAACTACAATGTGACCGACTATCTCGCTCAAGGTAGATCTAAAATTATCTTGTTCGATTCTGGCCAGCTCTGGGAGAAAAATAAGAGCAATGATGCATATCATTCCATGGCCTATCAGACCCATTCATTACCTCTTCGATACCTTCATCCGAAGGTAAATTCTTATCGAGCCAGTCATGTGAACAAGATAATGAAGTGGCCCATATGGGCTCTGGAATAGGATCCTCCTCGTCTATCTACGAGGTAACAGGATCCATATCGGCGGAAGAGTCAAGAACAACTTGATACACTATCTCTGTTGTCGATAGTGGCATTCCCATTCCAGTATGTGACTGACCTTCACAAGATGCAGTCGAGGAAGGTAGGGTCCAAGGATCGTTAAAATATGAAGTTCAGAAAGGAACGATCCTCTTTGACAAAGAAAACCTACTGGACATGGAATATATGTGATGAACCGATGCCATGAAGTCGAAGGTACCCATAAGGGATGAATACATTCTGACACCAATATTATTAGTTTCTAGTTGAGAATTGTCGATGACAGGGATCAACAGTCCAATCGATGAATTGGGGCTAGCGTACACAAATGAAAACTAGTGGATTGTCAGGATCTTCCCATCGTGAGGAAAGAAAAGAGTGCAGAAGACGAACGATATGATTGAAGTCATAGCATAAGTGAAATTGCGTCCTAGTAAAAATTTATAGTCGAGGGGCACATCAACCACCTCGACATACACCTCTACCGTCTTCCCACCTAAATGGACCTGGAAGGTAGGAAGAATACCACGAGGGCCGAAGAAATGACCATTAAAAGCAGTCAACATGGTCAGAGATTGAGAAAGGCTCGAAGAGCCGAGGGATTTCCAACAGATTAGGGGAATCACACATGTTGCAGCGCCTTCATAAAAAAAAATACGTTTGATGGTATACTTTGAGTAACCCATGTGGATTTGGAATGCCACATGGTAAGGAAAGCGAGGCTTCACATCCGTGACGTCAAACTTGATAACTTTAGAGCCACAAGGATTTGGAGCTCCTAATGCAGATAACAAGGCATTCCTCTATGAAGGACACGTCTGGAGTACCTCCAGAGCCAACATCGCACAAGGGGTTTGACCCAGGTCTTCAACAATAGAGTAATTCTGGGTGGCTCTAGAATTAGGATTGTGGGTAGAGCGCTTGAGTACTCCTTTCAGAATATGAGGCGGGGGCTCTGGTTTTTTGATCTATAAAGGCGTCTTTGGAGGAGGGGGAGGTTCTAGACCAGGTACAATATGTGAAGAACTGTAATCGCGAGACCGAGTGGCTACATTAACCTCATATTTAACCATATTGATGCATAGATCATCACCGTCTTGCGTCGGTGGGTTTTGACTTCCACTCGCCGCATTTCCGGCATTCGAGGAGCTCGAGGCCATGTGTTGATTATGTGGAAAAGGATTAGTCAGCACAATGGGCGGTAGAGACAAAATCCTTGCAGCTTCCATAAGTTTGGGGCATAAGTGGGTAAGGTGATCGTCTGTATAAAGATTGCAGGGAAACTTCACCTTCCACCTTTCTTTCTTTCCCTCACTAGCATTATTATTCAACTTCTCATTATAACCATTTTCCTTGGGTTTATTACTATTCTTCCCACCCTTAATATTGTTACCACATCATTTCTTTTTATTCCCTCCTGGTTGTTGGTTACCATTCGGTTTGTTCAATGAATACACAGAATGTACATCCACCGACTGAGTGGGAGTGGAAGACACAGACAAAGTTGGGCTTCCTACAGACTAGTTTAGAGACAATTCTTTCAACTGCCTTGTCACCAAGTCTGCAGATTTCACATTGGAAGAGCCTACAATGTCATCGGCATGAGCCCTGAGATTTTTTCTAGGGTCGTAGTTTGACCATGGTGCATCTGGAAGAATCTCGTATAACATCCTAGACTGAGCATATATAATATCTAACTGTTGGGCTTTAAAAATCACTTCTTCCTCAAATGTAACCTAGGATGTAGAAACATCCTTCGAAATATAAGGCTGTAGAGACTTAAGGAACCACTCTAGTAAGAATTTCAGGGGTATGTAGGACTTGATCAACCTTTTTCATCTACGCCACTCCTGGATGTGATCAGAGATATGGGTGGATTTTTCCTGATAGAAGGTTGACATAAGTTCTATGCTCGCATCGTAATGTACTGGCAATTGGAAGTGCTAAAGGAAGACTAAAACCATCCGATTAAAATTTTTGTACGTCCCCCCTAGTAGCTCTATATACCATTTCATGGTGACCCCTATGAGAGTGCATTGAAACAATATTAAACGAATAGAATCGTCATTAAGGGAGTTCAAAGAGCACCAAGGGTGAAAATTAGTGACATTATCACCAAGATATTCACCAGTCTTGCCTTCGAATTTTGGAATATCTGAAGGAAGCTTGGTGGGGAAGGGGGGCCATGTCGGATCATGACGCATAGGGTCATTCATCGATTTAGAAAAGTTTGTCAGATTGAGTGTGGCCAGAAAAGGGAGACGAGGTCGCAAAATCTGGCCCCAAGCTCCCTAGAAAGATTGTTGTTGGGGAATCAAAGCCCATCTAGGGTTCTGGTATGCACCATGGCCCTGTCTAGGATTTTAAGACCCTCCTCCGAACTGATTCATGAGGGGCTGGTTGGGTACCATTCCAGTAGGAATGTTATGATGAGGTTTTTAAAAATTTCCCCCAGCTGGAGTGGCTCCAGGTTGGGGGTTTCCCAAGGTATGAAACTGATCTCCTTCGGGTGTGAATCTGGAGGATAAAGGTGGATTTGTCATGCCAAACGTGTTGGTCAGAATCAGTACAAAGGAGGTAGGTGTAAAATATAGACTGTAAGCAGTAGATTGTCCGTTAGGTTGGTTAATCCATCCAGGAGCATTAGGACCAGGATTAGATCCGAGGTGAAAAGGAGGAAGGCCTCCAACTCTAGGAGTCGTTTGTGGGATATAAGAACCACAAAAAACAAATGGAGTATGTAGAGGAGCCATGCCCCCAAGTCCAATACTAGTATTCAGATTAGATGTTGGGATGGAGGATGAAAATTATGATGTGAAATTCGACATACCATAAGAAAAAGGGCTAGAGATCATAGGGATGGACTAAATATTGTATCCCAACGAGTGACAAAGGGACCCAAAAGGGTTTGTGTCTATAGGTTGAGTATTCACTATAGGATGGACAAGAGTGATGATAAGAACCTCCGACACTACAACCATTGTGGTTGAAGGTGTTGAAGGACTACCATTAACTATAGTGGGTATGGGAGTTGAAGGAATCCCAGTATATTTCTGGCTCGATTCAGTACTCATCCTTGTATAATCACAAGTCTGGTAAGTGAAGGTGTGTGTACCACGTTTGATAACTTTACACCTTTTAGAAGGAAAAGACTCAAGATGAGGTGGTAAATGTAATAAGCGGTGAGACCTGCGAGGAAGCTCGTTCGACTCCACGATGACTCAAGACTTGAGATATAAAAAACAAATCCTAAGGTCAACTAGTAATCAAGGAGCACACCAAAATAAAATAAACAAAAGGACAATATGCACCCAAACCGGATAAAGTGGTTGAAAGGGGCCTTCCTCCCTAAATTAGGTATGCCTCGCCCAAGAGGGGCGTGAGACTCCCTGCAAAAGATCAAAGGTATCAGAATCAGTTATAAGGGCCATCATGGGCTTAACAACTAGTCGGTCAGATCCCCTCAGAGAGGTAATCCTCCATAAATGTTGTGTGTTGTCCGACCCTTATCTGACCCAGGGTACCTGTAGAATAACCCCTGCAAGTAACCTATGTGTTACCTATGTCAACCAACTAAGCAACCAAGATATAACGGATGCACAGGCGAATAGTCGTAAGTCAGGTCTACAGTATGGGCAGGGTAACAAATCCTGAAACCTAGAAAGCATTGCCTCTCACAGAGGTAAAGGTACTAACAAGATCCCCATATACGAATAGATCCCCAGAAATATATATGACGCTAAGAAGGTATTGGGGGGATATCCCCTCAACCAACCTCATGCAACCTCATGCTTAACTCTGGTGTAAGCGAAGCCTCCTAACGTCACCAATTATACAATGGATTTCACCACTCCCTTAGTCAGACACATATGTTGATTTAATAGCCTTGGAGAAGTTTACTCACAAAATCCTATTCCAAGGCTCTAAATCCTAAGCTAGTTTGTGCACCCAAGAAAATAAAATCGTTTCTAATCAATTTTAAATTATCAACGTTTCTTTTAGTGGCCTTGCTTACTCAAAAAGGTGTGGTCATGAAATTAATGATGTTATGACTCAACAAGTTGTTAAGTTTTGAGATATTATTAGGTTTCTTTTCAATTTACTAGATAACAATATCATAGGTAGGTGTTGAGGGGTCCTAAATCCCTTTAACTCAACAACAGGAACCAAACCTGCCATGGAGGCCCAATTAGACTCTATAGTGTTTGATGGTGGAATGGTTCTCCAAATATTTCGATCCAGCCAATTTATCGATGGGATTTACGTAATGATTGACATGATATCTTCTTATGAAAGTTCCTCCTTCAATTTAAACGTTCTCTTTTTGTATTTTCTTTTATTATATGGGTCTGATCAAAAGAAGTGTGTTGGTATAAACCACCTAGTAAAGGGGTTCTTAACTATTGAAGAAGGTTGAGCTTGGGATAACCCTTGTGCTCAAGCATGAAAACAAAGATATTCACACATGTGACAAGCCTAGTACTAATACATTAACTTGCTGGTATTTCAATTATTGATTGAGATACAATTATCGTAAGAAAAAACGCATGCAATGAGATGATGGCAAGAAAAATAGTTTCCTTAGCTCTAGCATTAATCACACATTAACACAACGATTTTCTTTCATCATTAGAGACAAGAACTACAAAAAATGTTGAAACAAATAACTTATCAATAGATTCAAAAACTCTTACTCGTTACAATATCCATTAATGAAATAAAGTTGGAAGTAATTCCTCCTCAATCCAATCACACAACGCCTTTGATGAAAAACATAAATTTGTCTCCAGTCCGAAACATGACTTCTCAATTAAGGTAGTTAAAAAATAGTTCTTTACAATTCCAAAAATGAGGGTCTTTCCCAAAACCATCGACCCTTGCTAAAAGGTCAATCCTCTTGTTTATAATGAAACATTAACTAAAAATAGCTATTACAAGTGCAAGCTAAGTAAAACAAAATATCACCATGTGGCGCTTTCATCTCTCTATTCTCTAAGAATCATCAAATAGTTTTACTGAAGTGGATGCCTCTTCTCATATTCCGACCATTTGACAAAGAGTTCCTCGCATGTGTTGGCATATGGGAACCTGTGTTGGTCCATCAGGGCTGAAAGCATTTCTTTCACTTCTACCGCCCGTTCTCTATACTTGATTATTTTAACACTCAACCACTGCAAAAATTCTCGAGCCTTAATTAGATGCTCCATGAACTGTTGTACTTGACCTGACACCATGCTCGCCACATTTTCTATATTTGTTTTCCATTCAGAGTCTTGTTATGCATGTTGCTTGACTATGTCATGCAGGTCGACAAAGTCTTTGGGTGAGCCGAATTCTGGGAGGTCAATGACTTTCATCTCCTAATTAATATTTTCCCAACTCTTTTCACACTCGGTCCACTTCTCCTAAATCTCCCACTGAGGTTCCTGGGCCATTTTTATCCAATACCGTGCTCTTTGACATCTCGACCCTTTTGAACTGCATTGATGTAATCGATCCTTTCCACTATTTGGTGAGATTTTTCATACCACCTTTCCACATCCTTGTAGGTCGCTAGCGCGATAATGGTATGCTCTTGGAAATCGATTATGCCTGTGGTGAAAAGGTGTCATTTACTTGTGAATTTTGTATAAGCTTCTTGGGACTCACTTATCAAGAACACCATGGCATGTGTGGAGTCCTGATAGTATTTTTCCAAATGGCTCAGATGCTCCAACTCCTTAAGTGAAAAGGACAAATCCTTTTCATCCCTCCTTTCTCTATCCAATGTGGCATCCGTGATGGCCATCCCTGCACCTATAAGCTCAAATGTCTTGGCATGTTCTATGTTGAGCAACTTCTACTCCGTAGTGATGAGAATTGAGCTATCTAGCATGAGCCTTCTCTTCTTTGTGGTCCTCTTCATGATAGATTTTATTTTTCTGTCATAGGCGATCACTTGTATGTCGGCGACCTCATCAACAGGTTTGGGGATTTGTTGTTCTCCCCAGGTTAGAGTATCTCCTAGGCTGCTGACAGTGTGTATTTGTTCTAGGATGGGTTTCTGATCTTCTTTCATATGTCCCGATGACTCAACCTTTGTTTGTTACTTATCGGTTGGTAAAGTATCGACCAAAATTGAAGAACCATGGGTATGTTCGGTACTTACATGGTAATCGATTTTCGAAGTGTCAACTTATTGCTATGGAATTTCCTCTTTATGGCCACCCGATCATATCTCATCCCTCAAGATATCTATTGGGATTCCCGGCAAGTCGAGTAGCTCAGTTTCTAAGACACTTTCGACCTCATGGTCACTCTGTGAAAGGTTTTGAATTGAAGCATCGGGACCTGGGGTAGATGCTTTGTTGGGTTCCCTTTCTTATGTAATCTGCACTGGAGTCACCAGGGACACCTCCAAACTCTCCTCATCATCATAGATGGTTATTAAGTCAAACAAGGGGTTTGGTACACTTGTCCTACCTAGTGTCCTTGCTATCTCAGGCTGGGTTGAAATTCTTCCTGGTGATCTGATCTGTGGTGTTGTAACTTCAGGGTTTTCTGGCCCAGTGATTTCTTCAAGTTGTATTGGCTCTAAGTCACTTGGCTCTCCTTTGATTTTGATTGGGTCATCCAGGGGAATCCTTGACATATCTATGAGACCAGGGTCATTCTGTAGTTGATCAATGATCCTCTGTGCCCCTTCTAGCAAGAGCACCCCTCTTCTTTGTGTCTTTGTAGTCTCTGTTTCTCTAATTTATTCCCTAACTCTGAGGGCCTCTTGGGTTGACTGCTCTATTGTCTCCACCTACTCATCCATGCTCATAGAATTTAACCTTATCATGTTCAGGTTGGCCATTCTCTTTACTACTTCCTCCCATTCCTGAGTGCATTCTGTGAAAATTTCATCCTCAAATTTGTCATGCTCGTATGGACAACAATATGATACCTATGAAGCATGTTGGAGGACCAAGAATTTAGGGTCATGCTTGCAGAATCGGCCTGTCGAGAACCTGGATTCAAGTTGGCTCAGCCCTTCTTGTTTGGCTTGAGAAGTTTCCTTTACCAAATAAAACCCCACATGGAAACCATAGGGTATGAAAGCTTTCTTATTGTCCTTGACTAGCGTGGCGTTATAGCCCTGCAGGATAGTTTAATAGTAGATTTCTCCCACAATGAGTCTGTCTGGGATGTGAGCGGGTAGTAGATGCGGTGCTCTGGTGGCCCCAAACACCCTGATATAGGTTGTACGTTCATCTAAATACCAGTGGCCTACCTTCGCTACCATTTTCTTTGCTATTGTGAATAGTTTCGAGAATTCCTTTTAAAATAAAATAAAATAAATATGGGCGATGAATTCATCGCAAATGAGTGCGTAGGGTTTTTTGTACCTATTCTCCCATAGTATGTTGAAGTAAACATGAAGCGAGAGCTCTACAACATGTCATCTTAAATTCATGTCGGCGAATAAATTTCTCGCAAAGATAACATCAAGTAGGTACGAGGCCATGTGGAAAGAGGGTGCTTTCCCTTCTTTTGGCATCTAATCCTATTGTACACAGATGCTCAATTGCTTGGAAATTATTGTTCCCCAGTTGAATCTGCTTCCGGAGATCGCCACTATGTATGCCAAGGGCATCCATGCTTCTGAAAACTTAGAGCAGTCCTTCTCTCCATACATTCAGAAGATGAGAGCCATCAAGTAGATGTATGGCTCCCTCAAGTTGATTGTCCCATACCATCCATTGCTCCAATTTGTAAACTTCTTTTATTCCTTCCACCATGAGGCCATCAACCGGATGGTGTCGTGGAATTCGTAGAACTTCACCATGAAGTCTATGTTTAGCCGCTCCTCTCGGTCTCTGAGTTTGTAGTACTTTTGGACTTATGTCGGAAGGAAAAATATGACACACCCACCATTATCATCATTTATTAAACATGTATGCATGTCTGTATGGTCGATTAACCACTTCAAAACCTCCATGCATGGGAAAACCGAGGTTCTGTAGGCTACCATGTGCAAGTATGACCATCGGATATTTGGAAACACTTGGTCATCGAGAACCCTTACATCTAGGTCGTTGTGTGGGATACACTCTGGGGACTCCTCCCGACTGATTCTATTGAATAGATCCCCCACTGTGGAAGCATCACTTTAGATATAGTTCTTTCTTCTGTATCACCGAAGGTCGTAGGTTGGACAAAGGATTTCTTAGTTGAGGTTTTAACGACAGGCTCTACCCTGGGAGCGTACTCCAACTTTCTTGCAATACTAGGCGAAGAGCCTTCACCTGATTTTGCTTTCTTCAGCTTAGGTTCTCTCGGCGAGCGTCTGGTCGTAGGCTTTCCTGGAGGCATTTTCCCTACAGCTAGAACATAGTTATATACTGTGCAAGAAATCGAATGCATATAACAAATTACGAATGCCAAATTGACAAACTTTAGCACATACCTTAGTTGCTTGTTTAACTTGGTTTTGATAATTTGAGAATCGACACAGTCTCGAGATGCTTTCTTTACTTCTTCAGATTCTCTATAATTTGAACTTGTGCGCATAATGAAAATGTTCAAATCCATTCTAGTGATTTAAATAGGGATGAAATTACCTTGTCACATCAGCCATTCAATTCGGGTTATGAGTGTAGTTCTATAAAATATGTCGCCAGATCTTCAAAGACATTTAAAATTAAATTCGATCATAGGTTGATGGCACGGGTGCGGGTTGTAATGTGTCCTATAGGTGATTTCAAATCATTGTTGTTCAATCAGCACACGGGGTAGCAACATATGCAGGATGAATCATTAACTAGTCTATTAAATGCCATAATATGATCATATCTTATGCCGAAAAAATCCCATCGTTTCGCTAGTTCATCTGGTGAATCGGGGGTAGGGGTTCCACTTTGAACACTTTTTGTCGATATCTCTTTGCAAAAGCTCCGACACCGAACGATATTTCCGTACGAATCTGATGTGTCAAGGTTGACTTGGAGGTGTGACTAGGACACAGGAAACCTTAATATGACTCGAGATGAAACCAGACCGTACGACACCCCTACGCAATAAAGACACATGGCACTCGAGACCGACGTCTTCATTTATATGTGTTATTCGGAACTGGGACTTTTCTTAAGCTAAACATTCTAAAACCCGATCCTATCTTGCCAACGCCAAAAAGTATCAAGGATCGGTGATCAGTGATAAACCTACCCAAGTGCTCCCGAATTGACTCTCTCAAAAATCTCCCGATGTCGAAAGTGTATCGAGGTTCGACGTTTGGCAATATTTTTATCGTAGACAAAACTGATTTTTTTAACGCTCCTAGATTTCCCTGACCCTGAGAAAGTGCATCGATCATCGACTATCGGTGGTTTATTTATGGTTTTTCTCAATGTCTGTTCCTCCCGTACTTTACCGACGCTGATGGGGATTGACTATCTCTTGAAACTTCGTGGCAAATAACTCACACAAACCAACTCTTCCTTCTACCGATGCCAATGGTGCATCAACAATCGACGATTAGTGTAACTGTGTGGCCACTTTACCTTCATGATTTTTTTTGACGCCGAACAAAAGCGCGTTAGTCGCAATGTTAGTTGCAGATTCTTAGTTAGGATGTCAAGTTCTTTTAGACACAAGGTTTTATTTAACAAGTTCAAACAAATCCAAATTGATCTATAAGAGTCATGAAAACAAAATAAACCATCCCCCCCCACAGTGAACTCAATTCAAACAGTAAAATAAAACAAGTGGTACCCAAAAAGTGATAAAATTTCATAAGGATTTTAGGGTGTATTGAGCGCTCAACAAATGACGATTTACTGGGTGAAAGCATAATATTTGTTCCTTCCCCGAGCTTAGATGATGAAAAATCTTGTTAGGAAACTAATCGGTTTTGCTTTTATCAGAGTCTCTCCTATCCTTGCATTTACAATTCTCATGGCTCGTGATTCTGGGCCCGCCTATAGAGTTTCAACCTTTATTCAACCTTCTTTCCTATTGACCATGACCCACACCCCCTTTTGACAAGATCCGAGTAAATCATTCATTAGAACTAGGTCTTTTAGTTATCATCATTTACTTGTTGTGGTGTTTCTCCACTGCCAACGAACGTCCATAGCCCCGACAGAGTCACCTTGACGTCAAAGACCTTGCTCCGCTTCCAGTGAGCATCCATAGCCCCGGTGGATTTATCTGCATACCCTCTCCCACTGTGCACTCATTTGATATAATTGATTTATTTTTGGCAGAGATGCCCTGAGCAAGTGGGAGAGGAGGACGTCTATTATCTGGAAGATGAGATGGTTAAGGTGAAATTCTTCCTAGTTCTTTCTTGAGGTACATTTGCTCCTTTCCAACTTGCCATCTTTCCCTTTAGGTTTTACCAAACCACCAAGCGATCACTTCATCACTTGCCAAGGTTGTTTATCTACGAAGGTCAGATACAAAAATCTTTTAAGAAAAACAAAATTCTCCTAGTGTTTCTTGTGTTGCATGTAAGTGTGAGTTAGGAATAGAGTTTGTTACACTGCATTGATTAAGGTCCACCAATGCCTTGCGGAACACAAATTTATTGCACAAAAAATACCACACAAAAGAAAAACAAAAATAAAGGACTCTGCAGTCATCCTACCTAACACCTACACATAGAATAACATGAAAACACACACATATTTTTTTTTTAACAAAAATATTGTTTTAGGGCTTGTCCATTCACCGGGAGGGTGTCAAGTTTCCCCCTCAGATTTTGCAACCAATACGTTCCTTCCCCGAGTTTCTCAGCTACCTACAAAGGTCTAAGCCATAGATTATGAAACTTTGAATGTTTTCCCTTTGGTTCATTTGCTCTATCCCATTTCAGGACTAAGTCTCCTACTTCAAAATTCTTCTCTTTGGCCTTATGCTTGTCAAACCATATTTTAACTATCTGCTGATGAGAAACGAACTTTGATTTTTCTTTCTCCCTTTCTTCTTCCAGCATGAAGAGGGTATCAATTCTTTATTGAATAACCGATGAGGGTTGTCCTCTAGACCCCTGAGAAATCTGAAGAGATGGAAGATATGGCCCATTCGAGAGAATGGATTATTTTCTGTATACCAGAAAGTATGGGGACTTACCTATATCTTTCTTGGGTGTTACCCTATCATCCCATAAGGCATTATGAAGAGAACTATGCCAATTCCTCTGATTGTATGCAACTATTTTCTTCAAGATCCTCACTATGTTCTTATTGGTTGATTCTTCCACTCCATTCACCTATGGATAGTAGTTTGTAGAGTATCTGATTATGATTCCTTTATCTAGAGAAAAATCTATTAGTAGGGTGGAAGAAAATTAAGAGGAATTATAAAAAAAAAGAACGGAAGGTATACCAAACCTTGTGATTAGTTGTTGTTCTATGAATTGGATTACCACCTTTTCATTTGCGTGATTCAGAGAGATGGCCTCTACCCATTTCGTAAAATTGTTCATAGAAGTCAATATGTATCTATGTTTTTTTGAAGAACTCGAGGTAATCTCCCCTATGACATCTAACCCCCATTTCTCGAATGGTCTAGATATGGCCACTAGTTGGAGTGGGCAACTGCTCTATTTTCCCTCCCCACGCTTATTTGACAAGTTTTGCAGTTTCTAGTGTATGTATGAGCATCTCTAAACAATGTAGGCCAGTAATAGTTAGCTCTCAGTATCTTGTGAGTGATGGTATTCCCTGCAAAGTGTCCACTTGTAGGACCATCATGGAGCTCCTTCAGAACCTTGTCTATATCTCCACGTTCGAGACATCTCAAAAGTACCCCATCATAACTTACGCGGAAGAGAATCAAATTTATGAGGAGATATTATGCTGATTTTAATCTGAGAGATCTCATTTCCGTAGGGCTTAGGTTTTCTGGGCAATTACCATGATGCAGGAGATAAACTAGTTTTCCATATCAAGACTCCTTCCCTGGGGGAACATATAAAGATTCACTACACAATAACACCAATTCATTCTCCCACCCAGAGTCTTTATTGACTTGGTCTTGTGCCTCAACGACCAATTTACACAATCCCTGTCCCTTAACAGCTTGGCAGGTTTTATATCTAGATCAAATTATTGGACAATTACCACCCAATTTCCTCTTCTTTCCCCCATTTCCTGTTGAGTGAATAGGGATCGGACTGCGAGATGAGGCACAATGACTTTGGTGTGATTTTTTAGGATGTAAGATCTGAAATGCTTTACTGCTTTGTATACCACATAAGCATGTTTTTCTATAGCAGGGTAATTCATTTCAGCCCCTTGGAGATTAGTGCTCATAAATGAGACCGAGGCCTCATTGTTTTCATCATCCTTCTGAGTCAATACTGCAACTAAAGATTGGTCAGAGGAAAAAGTATCTAGAGGAAACAATCTTTGCTAAAGTCGGGACTTTGCAACACTGGATCTTGATATATTGCAGTCTTAATATTGTTGAAAGCATTTTTTTCGTTCGTCATCCCACTTAAATTCAACATCCTTATGGATCATTTTTTGTAAGGGTTTGATAGTTTCAGCAAAATCGGGGGTGAACTTCCTCACAAAATTGATTTTCCCAAAGAAGGATTACATAGCCTTTTTGTTGTGGGGTAAGGGAAGATGAGCTATTGCCTTAATTCATTCTGGGTCTATGCGAATCCCTGCTTGAGATATAATATGACCTAGTAATTTCCCTTCCTCGACACCAAATATAGTTTTCTTAGGGTTTAAAGATATACCATATTTTCTACACCTTTGTAAAATATGGGTTAGATGTTGGATGTGATCTTCTATATTCTTTGAATACACAGTTACATCATCCAAATAGACTACTACACACTTGTTGATCAATCCTCGAAAATCTACATCCATGGCCCTCTGGAAGGTTGCCCCTGCATTAATTAACCCAAAGGGAATGTGTTTATAAGCAAAGGTTTCCCACTTGGTTCAGAAGGTAGTTTTCAATCGATCCTCTTTTGGGACTAGAACCTGGTTGTATCCTGAAAATCCATCTAGTAGGGAGAAAATATCAGAACCAAACATGGTCTGCAAGAGCTGTTCCATTGGTGGGACTAGGTAGTTATCATTTTCTGATGCTCTGTTGAGGTTTCTGAAATCCACACACAGGTGGATTTCCCGAGACATTTTCCTAACAAGAACCAAATTTTCTACCCAAGTAGAGTGTCTAAGCTGAAAGATCATTTTCGCATCTAGTAATTTTTTTAACTCTTGACACATGAGGGGTTCCAGAGATGGGTGGTACTTCTGGAGCTTCTGTTGGAAGGGTCTTACTACAAATTTTAATAGGATTGTGTGTTGAATAATACGAGTGTCATAAGTTTCCATATCTTGGTAGGACCATGCAAAAGCATCTTGATATTCTCTGAAAAGTTTGAGATAGGATTTCCTTTCTTCTTTAGACATTGTCTTGCCTAGGTTTATATTCTTAGGGTTTTCTGGAGTTCCTAGATTTATAGTCTCGTACATGAGACACAATCTCCCTGTGTTTGTGTTTGTTGATCCTTTAAATCTTTCCCTTAAGTCAAAGAGGTTTTCCAAATTGGCTACCCCTTTCGTTATTATGTGAAACTTGGGTATGTTACTAGAGTGATCTGTTTCACATCTTTGTTCATGGGAATCGATTTCTACTAATTTCTCTTGGAATACTTCATCGTCAATAGCCAGGTCTTCAAAATTTTCCTAATTGGTTAGGAAGTTTATAATCTGTTCATCTCCTTCAATGACCTTCCAATTAGAAATATTGTTGGGGATTGATGGTTTGTAGAGTAGTTCCACAGTGAACTTGGAGGCTTCATAGTCTTCTAAAGGGGATAGCCTTGAAGCAACATTGGCTAGGGAATCAACAAGAGTATTCTTTGTTCTGGGGATCGTTGTAACATTGAAGGCCTCAAAATGTTCTATTAGCATGTGCACTTCTTGTTGATAATTCCTTAGGTGGGGAGAGTTGCAATGTATAATATTCTTTACTTTCCTAACGATAATTTTTGAGTACCTGAAAACTTTTAGTTCTTTAACATTTAAGTGTATGGCTTTCTTTAGTCCTTGCACTAAAGCTTCATACTCGACATTATTATTAGTGCATTCAAATTCTAGTCTGTAGGACAGGAAATTTTGTTTCCCCTTTGGGTCAATGAGAATACATCTCGCTCCCAACCCTTCCTTCGATTTAGACCCATCAAAGTACAGGGTCCAAACTTGTGAGCAAAAATCATTAGCTTCTCCATGCCTACTAACTTCCTCCCCTCCACCTATTTTGTCTATGGTTTCGAACAAAGGTTCTTGACAAAAGAGGGTTTCTTCCCCTGCTACTAGTAGATTTTCTTAAAAATTCATTTTGTAGTTTTGAGTAAGAGGTACATCATATGAGAGAGGGGAGAAATTGTCGAAATCAGAATCACATGAGTAGTTTCCTAGCACGAGGAAATCTTTCGACAAGGGTTTGTTGAGGGATTCTAAATCGGTGACAATATGTTTGATATACCTTTACATATCGATCCTAATCATGTTTGTGTGTCCCTTTAATGGCAACAAGAGGTGAGTCCAGTTAGTGATAAAATATCCATTCAACTTCTCGGACCAATATCGACTAAGTAGCAGTCCATAAGATTCTGGTATATCTACTACAATGATGTCAATTACTTGAACAAATTTTGGGTGTGTACCCATTATGATCATGACATCCTTGAGTTCTCCAATAACTTTTACCTGAGTTCTATCTAGTTGTACAACATGTTTAACACTTTTGAGCAGGTCTGCATTTAGTTTCTTGCAGATAGATAATGGCATAACATTAGAGGATGCCCCTGAGTCAACTAAACAATTATGGAGGTTTATGTTGAAGACTTCAAACGTTAAAAGGAACGATGGGAAAAAATCCTTTCATTTTTTATCTACAGAGAAAACATTCACATTTGGTTTATTTTTTTGGCCTGTGGGAGAGGGAACCTCCCCTTGGTCATTACTTGTTATAGGGGTTTCTATTGACTTTAAGGATTGTAAAAAAAATTCCTTTTGCTGGGGAATTCCACACATGTCCATGACCGATACATTAGCCTTCAATGTTTTTAAGTCTTCCACTATGTTGTAGTCTAGCTTGGGTGACTCCCGCGTATGGATATTTATAGGATTTTTTTGGGAGACAAAAGGTGCTTTTGGGTGATTGATTGTTTGTTTTTCTCTTGAATTTTGGACAATGGTAAGGTCATTTGAGACCGGTTGACCCCTACTTCGTGTTTTCACATCCAAAACCTTAGCAGGTGGTTCTTGAACCTTAAAATATATCATCGGAAGGCATTGACAAGTCAGGATCCCACAACAACATGGTTGTTTCTTTCGGTGGGTCGAATTCCTCATGATCGGAAATATTCACCGCTAAGCCGCTTGATTGTTCTGTAAGGGAAAATTCATCTAGGAACCAATTGGCCATAAATTTCATGGCATGCACCCTTTGTGGATAGTCTCTTTCGAAATGTTTCTCTTGATGATAGGTACAAAAAGAGTCAAATGCTACATTATCCAGGTCGATGTTTAATTTGGCTAGGGGAGGTTCAATTGCTTTGAATGATGGTTTTCTCTTAAAAAAGGGTTTATAAGGCCTTTGGCCTTGGTTTCCTTCTCCTGCACTTATTTTCATGTCTACGATTTCATTTGACAATTTCTTTATCATTCGTTGTAGGTCTTCTATGTCTCCACTTCCCTTTTTGGGACCTTGTTCTGTTTGTTTTCCTAGGTTCTAGTCAACAGGAGTCCTCTCTTGGGTGGAGGTTAAGATTCCTTCTTAACCAGTGAGACCTGGCCCTCTTTACATCCCTTCATTTGGGATTTAATTGTTTTGGATTCCTTGAAATTTTCAGCTAGGGTATACTTCACATCCCTTTTTACAAACATGGAGATAGAAGCAGGGAGAGCATTAGAATATACCTCAATTTGAAACTTCTGAGTGGGTTTAGCTTCGGGTTGAAATTTGTTCAGGATAGTGGTAAATCGTTGAATGAAGTCTTTAACCTTTTCTTTTGAACTCATGGTGGCGGTGAACAGTTCATCCATTAAATATCTTGTAGTGGTTTCTTTTGCAAATTTGTCTAAAAAATATTTTTGAAACTTCGTCCAACTAGTTATGGACCCTACAGGAAAGTTAAAATACCACGTGGAGGATGAATTCTCAAAGGTATAGGGAAAAATCTTGCATACTATGTCTTCATGTTGGACATTCATCGGTCTAATATCTAGTATGAACTTTTTAATATGGTCTTCAGAAAATCCTGAGGTTTCAAGGTCAAATTTGGGGAGTAACTTTTCTGGATGTTGAGGGAGGTTATGTACCCATCCGGGGATTTCCAGAGCATCTATGGCCAACCAAGGTTGATTATTTTGAGGTGGGTTTCCCCTTTATTCATTATGATCATTGTTATCCTCCATGTCATCTGACTCTGAAGTTGAGCGATCTGTGTTAAACCCTTCCTCGTCAGATTCAAAATCGTCAGGCTCAGAGTACTTACTAGATGGTGTTTCGGGGATCAGATTAAGGGGATGTTTGATATTAGTGAGGGAGAAATATATCAGGTCTTCTACTGTGTGAACAAAAACCTGGTCGGGGGTGTCAACCACTAGTCTGCTTACTTGTTTTCTATGATGAAGTAATAGAGCTAGGGGTAATGATCCAATTTGTCGGGCGTATGCTCTTGTGATTATTTTGAATTGGTTCAACTCCTCATGAGGGAGAGCGTAAGGTATTTTAGGGAATAGATGTTATTCCTCTTGATCGGGTGAGTTACTCGTTTCAAGAGTACCCAGTGTATGTGGGTTGTCTTGAGAATGACTAGTCATGCATGTGGGTTGTTTTGAATCTGTAGGTTGTGCAAAGTATTATATCAGAAATATTGTTAGCCATTCATTCATAGGCCACCAATTTTTTTGAGGGGTCATAAATCCCTTTAACTAAACAACAGGAACCAAACCCGCCATGGACGCCCAATTAGACTTTGCAGCATTTGATGGTGGAATGGTTCTCCAAATATTTCGATCTAGCCAATTTACAATGGGATTTATGTACCGATTGATAGGATATCTTATGAAAGTTCCTCCTTCAGTTTAAACATTCTCTTTTTGTCTTTTATTTTATTAGATGGGTCTAATCGAAAGAAGTGTGCTGGTATAAACCAGTTGGTAAAGGGGTTCTTAACTACTGAAGAAGGTTGAACTTGGGATAACCCTTGTGCTCAAGCATGTAGACAAAGATATTCACACCTGTGACAAGCCTAGTACTAATACATTAACTTGTTGGTATTTCAATTATTGACTGAGATACAGTTATCATAAGAAAACACGAATGCAATAAGATGATGGCAAGAAAAATAGTTTCCTTAGCTCAAGCATTAATCACACATTAACACAACAATTTGTTTCATCATTAGAGACAAGAACTACAAAAAATATTGAAACAACTAACTTATCAATAGATTCAGAAACTCTTACTCATTACAACATCCATTAATGAAATAAAGTTGGAAGTAATTCCTCCTCAATCTAATCACACAACGCCTTTGATGAAAAACAAAAATTTGTCTGTGTTCTAAAACATGACTTCTCAATTAAGGTAGTTCAGAAATAGTTCTTTACAATTCCAAAAATGAGGGTCTTTCCCAAAATCATCGACCCTTGATAAAAGTTAAATCCTCTTATTTATAATGAATCATTAACTAAAAATAGCTATTACAAGTGCAAGCTAAGTAAAACAAAATATCACCACGTGGCGCTTTCATTTCTTTGTTCTCTAAGAATCGTCAAATATTTTTACTGAAGTGGATGCCTCTTCTCATATTCCAACCATTTGACGAAGGGTTCCTTGCATGTGTTGGCATACGAGAACCTATGCTGGTCCATCGGGGCTGAAAGAATTTCTTTCACTTCTACTACTCGCTCTCTGTACTTGATTATTTTGACACTCAATCGCCGCAAAATTGCTCAAGCCTTAATCGGATTCTCCATGAACTGTTTTAATTGACCTGGCGCCATGCTCGCCACCATTGTTATCTCTGTTGTCCATGCTGAGTCATGTTCTGCATGTTTCTTGACTATGGCATGCAGGTCGAAAAAGTCTTCGGGTGAGCCGAATTCTGGGAGGACGATGCCTTTCATCTCCCGATTAATCTTTTCCCATCTCTTTTCAGACTTGGTCCACTTCTCTCGAATCTCCCACTGAGGTTCCTGGGCCATTTTTACCTATTATTCGGCTACTTTCCTGATCCGATCAATGTTTCTATCCTTTAGCACCCGAATACCGTTCTCTTCAACATCTTGACTCTTTTTAACTGTGGTGATGTAATCGATCCTTTCCACTTCTTGGTGATATTTTTCATACCACTTTTCCACGTCCTTGCAGGTCCCTACCACCATAAGGGAATCCTCTTGGAAATCGGCTATGCCTGCGATGAAAATGTGTTGTTCACTTGTGAATTTTGTATAAGCTTCCTAGAACTCACTTCTCAATAAAACTGTGGCCTGTGTGGAGTCCTGATAGTATTTTTCCAAATGGCGCATATGCTCTAACTCCTTAAGTGCAGCGGCCAACTCCTTTCCATCCCTCCTTTCTCTATCCAATGTGGCATCCATGATGTCCATACCTGTGCTGATAAGCTAGAATTTCTTGGCGTGTTATGTGCTAAGAAGCTTCTCCTCCGTAGTGATGATAATCGAGTTATCTAGCATGAGCCTTCTCTTCTTTGTGGTCCTATTCATGATGGATTTTTTTTTTTTGTCATAGGCGATTGCTTGTATGTCGGTGACCTCATCAACAATTTCGGGGATTTGTTGTTCTCCCCAGGTTAGAGTATCTCCCAATATCCCGACTGTGTGTATCTATTCTAGGATGTGTTCCCGAGCTTCTTCCATATGTCTCGATGGCTCGACCTCCATTGTTTTCTCATCAAATGGTAAGGTATTAGCCAAAACTGAAGAACCAGGGATAGATTCGGTAATTACTTGGTAATCGACTGTCAAAGTGTCAATTTATTTATGTGGAATTTCCTCTTTCTAGCCACCTGATCCTAGCTCATCCCTCGAGATATCTATTGGGGTTCCCGAAAATTCGAGTAGCTCAGTGTCTAAGACACTTTCGACCTCATGGTCGCTCTATGGAAGGTTTTGGATTGAAGCATCAGGACCTGGGGTAGATGCTTTCTTAGGTTCCTTTTCTTTTGTAATATGCACTTGAGTCACCAGGGACACCTCCGAACTCTCCTCCTCATCATAGAAGGTTATTAAGTCAAACAAGGGGTTTGGTACACTTTTCCTACCTGGTTTCCTTGCTATCTCAGGCTGGGTTGAAATTCCCCCTGGTGATCTGATCTATGGTGGTGGAACTTCATGGTTTTCTGGGCTGATGATTTCTTTAAGTTGTATTGGCTCTAAGCCACTTGGCTCTCCTCTGATTTCAATTGGGTCATTAGCGGGAATCCTCGACATCTCTATGAGATTAGGGTCATTATGTAGCTGATCAATGATCCTTTGTGCCCCTTCTAGCAAGAGCAACCCTCTTCTTTGTGCCTCTGTAGTATTTGCTTCTCTAATTTCTTGCCTAACTCTGAGGGCCTATTGGGATGAATGCTCTATTGTCTCCACCTGTTCATCCATTCTCATAGCCTTGAACCTTGTCATGTTAAGGTTGGCCATTCTCTTTACTACCTTCTCCCAGTCCTGAGTGCATTCTGTGAAAGTTTCATCCTCAAATTTGTCATGTGCGTATGGCCAACAGGATGATACCTGTGAAGCATGTTGGAGGACCAGGCCTTTAGGGTCATTATTGAGGAATCGGCCCTTTGGGAACTTGAATTCAAGTTGGCTCATCCCTTCTTGTTTGGCTTGAGCAGTGTCCTTTACCAAATAAAACCCCACATAGAAATCGTAGGATATGAAAGCCCATTTCTTGTCCTTGACTAGCATGGAATTATATCCCTGCAAGATAGTTTAATAGTAGATTTCTCCCACAATGAGCCAATCTGGGACTTCAGCGGGTAGTAGATGCAGTGCTTCGATGCCCCGAACACCCTAATATAGGTTGTGCGTTCATATAAATACTAGTGGCCTACCTTCGCTACCATTTTCTTGGCTGTTGCGGATAGTCTCGGGCATTCCTTTTTAAATACAATAAAATGAATACGGGAAATGAATTCATCGCAAATGAGTGCGTTTGATTTTTTGTAACTATTCTCCCATAGTATGCTAAATTAAACATGAACCGGGAGCTCTGCAACATGCCAACTTAAGTTCATGTCGACGAAGACATTTCTCACACAGATAACATCGAGCAGGTACGAGGCCATGTGGAAAGCGGGTGATTCCCCTTATTTCAGTGTTTGAGCCTATTGTACACAAATTCTCAATTGCTTGGAAATTATTTCTCCCCAGTTGAAGCTGTTTCCGGAGATCACCATTGTGTATGCCAAGGGAATCCATGCTTATGAAAACTTGGTGCAATCCTTCTCTCCGTACAGTCGGAAGATGAGAGCCATCAAGTAGATGTATGGCTCCCTCAAGTTGACTGTCCCATACCAACCATTTCTCTGCTTTGTAAACTTCTTGGCTTCCTTCCACCATGAGGCCATCAACTGACTGGTGTCATGGAATTCATAGAGCTTCACCATGAATTCTGTGTTTAGCCACTCCTCTAGGTCTACGAGTTTGTAGTACTTATGGACTTTTGTCGGGAGGAAAACTCCGACACACCCGCAATTCTCATCGTTGATTAATAATTTGTGTGCGTCTGTATGGTCGATAAGCTACTTCAAAACCTCCATGCATGGGAAAACTGGGGTTCTACAGGGTACCATGTGCAAGTGTGATCGTCGAATATTTGGGAACACCTAGTCATTGAGCACCCTTACATCTGGGTCACTGTGTGGGATACACTCCAGGTACTCCTCCCAGTTGATTCTGTTGAATAGGTCCCCCCACTGTGGGAGCATCACTTTGGATCTGGTGCTTTCTTTTGTATCACTAAAGGCCAAAGGTTGGACAAAGGCTTTCTTAGTTGAGGTTTTAATGACAGGCTCATCCCTGGGAACGTACTCCAACTGTCTCGCAGTACTAGGCGAAGATCCTTTATCTGTTTATGCTTCCTTCAACTTAGGTTCTCTCAGTGAGCATCTAGTCATAGGATTTCTTGGAGGAATTTTCCCTACAACTAGAGCATAGTTAGAGATTGTGCAACAAATCAAATGCATAAAACAAATTACAATCGTTGAATCGACAAAATTTATCACATACCTCAGCTGCTTGTTTAACCTGGTTTTGATAATCTGAGAATCGACATAGTCTCGAGACACTTTCTTTGCTTCTTCTGATGCTCTGGAATTCAAACTTTTGCACAGAATGAAAATGTTCAAAACCATTCTATTCATTTAAATAGGGATGAAATTACCTTGTCGCATCAACCATTCAATTCGGGTTATGAGTGTAGTTCTATAAAATCTGCCTCCAGATCTTCAAAGACGTTTAAAATTAAATTTGATTATAGATTGACGGCGCGGGCGCGGGTTGTAACATGGCCTATCGGTGATTTAAAATCATTGTTGTTCAATCAGTGCATGAGGTAGCAACATATGCAGGATGAAGCATTAACTAGTCTATTAAATGCCAGAATCTGATCGTATCTTATGCCAAAAACATCCCATCGTTTCTCTAGTCCAGCTGGTGAGTCAGGGGTTGGGGTTCCACTTTGAACACTTTTCGTCGATATCTCTTTGCAAAAGCTTCGATGCTAAATGATATTTTCATACGGAGATGGCATGGTAAGGTTGACTTGGAGGTGTGACTAGGACACAGGAAACCTTAAGATGACTCGAGAAGAAACCAGACCGTATGAAACCCCTACGCGATAAAGACACGTGGCACTCAAGATCGACGTCTTCATTTACTAGTGTTATTCGAAATCAGGAATTTTCTTAAGCTAAAATTTCTAAAACCTTATCCTACCTCGTCGATGCCAAAAAGTATCAAGGATCAGTGATTGGTGATAAACCTACCGAAGTGCTCCGGGATTGACTCTCTCAAAAATATCCCGATGCCGAAAGTGTATCGGGGTTCGACGATCGATGATATGTTTATCATAGAAAAAATTGATTGCTTTAACCCTTATAGATTTCCCTGACCTCGAGCAAGCGCATCGGTCATCGACTATCGGTGTTTTCTTTATGGTTTTTGTCAATGTCTATTCCTCACGTACTTTGCCGACGCCAATGGGGATCGACTATCTCTTGAAACTTCGTGGCGAATAACTCACACAAACCAACTCCACCTTCTATCGATGTCGATGGTGCATCGACAATCGGCGATTAGTGTAACTGTGTGGCCATTTTACCTTCTTGAATTTTGTCGACGCCGAACACAAGCACGTTAAGCGCAATGTTAGCTGTAGATTCTTAGTTAGGATGTCAAGTTCTTTTAGACACAAGGTTTTATTTAAAAATTTAAAACAAATCTGAATTGATCGATAAGAGTCACGAAAACAAAATAAACCATCCCCCCCCCATAGTGAACTCAATTCAGACAGTAAAAGAAAACAAGTGGTACCCAAAAGTGATAAAATTTCATAAGTCTTTTAGGGTGTGTTGAGCACTCAACAGTAGGATCACTTACAGAAACAAAATCACAATATACACAACATTTATCTTGGGAAACCCTCACGGGGGAGAAAACCCAACAAAAACTTCCTTAATATAGATAGCCAATACAATGACAAGACAATAAACCAAAACACTAGAGAATATCCAACACTGAGCAATGTGACTCTCTCTTCCTTCTTCTCCCAATTGCAACTACCAAACTCACGCACTGAGTGAGAAAATGAGTGAATGATCAAATGAGGCATTGAATTCCTTTATTTATACAAATTGCCAGGTGATGGAAAGGTGTCTCTTCACTCGGCAGGGTTGACTTGTCTTCTTAGTGGTTAAAACCACTTTAATTAGCCTGGGGACCGAATTCTCATTTTGCATAATATATTTAGGGTTTGACCAATCCAAAAAAGGGGATTTGGTCAATTACAATGCCTGACATGATCAATCCAAAAAATGGGATTGATCTAATGAATAATAACTCAAAAATAAATAGAATACTCTTTGCAGTTACAATATTTCAACACTCCCCCTTAACAATAAGGGTATTCTACAACATCATCAGGAGAGAGAGAGGGCAACAACATCAACAACCTCTGGAACACTAACTGGCATATTTATAAATCATCCGAATTTTTTCTCATCATCATCGTTCACAACATGGAGCTAGAGTAGCATCATCATCCTCATCAGCATGAGGCTAAAGTAACATCATCATCTTCTTTAGCATGAGGCTAAAGTAATATCATCAACATATTTATCATGAGGCTAAAGTAACATCGTCATCTTCTTTAGCACGAGGCTAAAGTAATATCATCAACATCTTTAGCATGAGGCTAAAGTAACATCATCATCTTGTTTAGCATGAGGCTAAAGTAATATCATCAACATCTTTAACATGAGGCTAAAGTAATATCATCAACATCTTTACCATGAGGCTAAAGTAACATCATCATCTTCAACATGAAAGTTGAAATAACATCATCATCATCATCTTGAGCAAGAAGCTAAAGTGGCATCATCATCATCTGCATCAACATGGATTAGTATAACACCAATACATCATCATCATCAATAACAACACAAGGATGATACAACATCAACAACAACAGTATCAGAGCATGAGGGTTGGAGAATCATCAACATAAACACTAGGTTGGAAATATTCAGGATGAAGCTGGCATCTCAACAACATCAACATGAAGCTAGAAAAATTCAGCACAAGGCTCACATCAACAACATCCGCATGAACCTAGAAATATTCAGCACTAGGCTAGCATCAACAACATCAACATGAATCTAGAAATCTCCAGCATGAGGCTGGCATCAACAACATCAACACAAAGTTATAAATATTCAACACTAGGCTGCAATCAACAACATCAACACGAAGCTGGAAATCTTCAACACTAGGCTGGCATCAACAACATGTTGTGGTACTTTTAAAGATCCAAAGGATCTGCCTAGGAATCAAAAGATTCCCTAGGATATAAAATCCTAACGGAGCTACCACTACTAACCAAAGCTATCATATACATGCACAAGTACCCTGACAACCCATCGTTTCGGACCTTTGGGATTTGTCCAGGGATGATCAGTCCCCTAGGATATAAATCCTAACTGAGCTACCCGCTATTGGTCAGGATACCATAGTATCATCAACACTACTCCCCCTTTCGAGGGAGGTCCTTTTGGAAAATACCAAACTTGTCTCGAAAGTATTTAAACTTTACATGAGACAAAGGCTTGGTCTACAACCTGCTCATCTGTGCCATCATATTGGATCTTTATAGCTCCTCTCTGCATATATCATGAATGAAGTGATACAAGATCTCTATGTGATTTGACTCATCATGGAACACATCATATTTATACAAATACGATTATCACATAGGATCACAGTGGCTTCCATCTCTAGATCAAATAGATCTATCCAAAACATTCGAATCCATATGGCTTCACAACTGGCGAAACATGCAACAATGTATTCTGCTTCTGTTGTGTTGGGAGAAATGTTGGATTGCTTCCTACTCTGCCATGAGATCATGGCTGACCTCAGGATGAAACAACATCCTAAAGTGCTCTTTTTTTCACAGACACTTCCAACTCAATCTGAATCAGTATATCTATACAATCTGAAGTCATGATCTCTAGTATAACAGAGACCAAATCCAACGTACCCTTAAGGTATCTCATCATATGTTTTGCAGCAACAATGTGAACACGTCTGGGTTCTACCAGATACTGACTCAAGGAAAAACATATATCTGGCCTAGTATTCATCAGATACATCATCGAACCAATAATTTTTCTTGTATAGAGTAGCATCAACCAATTCTGACGAGGTATCTACCAGGAGCTTCAACTTCGTTTCCATGGGGGTGTACATGGATTTACATTTCAACATGTCAAACCTCTTCATTATTTTAACTGCATACTTCCCTTAGTTAAGGAAGATCTTCTCTGTGCTCTGCCAAACTTCAAGACCTAAGAGATAATGCATTAGGTATTCCATCAAACTCTGTAGCGAGATTCTTCTGCAATCTGTGATGAGATTTTCTTCATCTTGTCAAGAATACATAATCTACATATAGTAGAAACAATATACTTGGCTCATCATTCATAACCTTGAAGTAAAGGTTAGAATCAACTTTACTCTTGGTAAAGCCCAAGCTCTTCAGGAAATTGTCAATCATGTCATATCAAGCTCTAGGAGCTTGCTTCAACCTATACAGGTCCTTCTTCAACTTGCAAAACTGAGTCTTTCTTTCTTCAACTTCAAATCAAATTTTTCACATCACTTTGTACCAATCTGGTACATTTGCTCAGCTGCAACTCAATTTGCACAATCATGTGCTAGCTCTATGTTCTTTTTGCAAAGCACTATCTGTCTCATTGTCTGGGAGTATGTCTTGTACTCTCTTTGCAACTGTTCCTTCTAGAACTGGGACTCTGCACCTGCATCTACTCTGAAGTTGAGAATGGTTGCTCCATTCTCACCATGACTGCTGAAATATAACAGTAACTCCTCTACTCCATCATAGCAACAAATTCATCTGAAACTGAGAGTGGCTCAATAACCGATACTGAAGGTATATCTTCTTCTTTCATGGAGGTAACTCTATCTTTTATCGTAGTCATGTCTCCATGACCCAACTAATGTAATGCACCAACTGCCACTCAATTTTAAATATGGGTATTTCTCCCCCTGCATCTCATACTATATATGAATCATGGTTTTTCTAGTTGTCTTCATAAATACTGGAACTATTTCTTCAATTACTGGAATAAGTGTCTTGTCATAGTCTTCTCCCTCTTGTTGGGAGAATCCTCTGGACACACATCAGGCTTTGTACATATGCAACATGCTTGATCTATTTAAATCAATCTTGGAAGTCAATACTGACTTCTCTTCTAATATCATGGAAGAATCCATATCCTAGTCCTTCTGACTGGCTTTCTTCTCTATTACTGAAACAAGGGAATCTTTCAGGAGATTCCATATCTCCTAGGAGTCTATGAAGCTATGATCTAGTCTTCTCATGGCATCTGTCTCCTAGTCCTAGAAGTTGTTTCTTCATCTGATCCTTTCTGAGATCATGCTTACTCTCGATTTCTTCTGAGTCTACAAGGACTTCATCATCTCTTATGGGGAATACTTGGTGTTGAATACCAAGTCTAAATATGAAAAGTTGAGTCAGACTTCAAGTGAATTTTGCTTCCTGTCAAGGTGGCTTCATTATATTTTGAACAAGTCTACTGTGAGTTCTTGTTCTAATGTTCGGTCATCTTTGGAGCCTTCTGCTCCTTACAATCAATCTCCATATGAGATACTATGGATCTCAAAGGATAAATTCTTCTTCATCTTCTTTGGTACATGAATGTATATGGTCATGTACATAGTCTGCTTCATGTCTCATCTAATCGGTTTCCTTTTTCAACCTTCACTATAGATTCCTCATGATTATTACTTGTGACCTGAAACAAGGTCAACAAAACAACAAGCAAGAATAATACTCTTTTTATAATAGTAATAAAACAATAGCACGAACAATTGTCATAGTATCTCCTTTAGAGATATCACTTGTGGCTTGCCTGAAAAAGTGATAAATGCAATATGAAATGAGATCAACACTCTTGCAGTCTTGTGATCAAACATTCATCCATGGACACCTGGACCCAACAGAAGAATTTTCTCCTAGAGGAGATGTTAGTTATATCTGGTAAATGATTACATTAAGCATTTATCTCAATATTCTCACATGCTACTAAGAATAATACTTTTCAAAGACTGCTACCTCAACTATAGTGTTTACTTGTAATGGGATAGTTATCAACTTTTTCATGTGCAACTTTGAATCTTATCAAATTAATTAATCAAACCTGGAACCTGGAGTCTTGTCCTCAAGAATGAGTTTGTTTCTTTTCTTCCAAGTCTCCTTCACTCAAGATGACAAGTGTTTTCTTCAACCCGTATTCTGTACTAAGACAATATGCTATCTTGATAGAAAGTTGGGTTAGAGAATAAACTCTATGATCTCAACTTTAATCCATCTAATACCTTGACTTTAATTTTGACCAAAGGTTAGTATGATGGTCATAGATTCAACATGCAACCTAGATCAAAATAATCTCAAAAAAAAAAGATGCATATCAGAATAATCAAACCTGGGTTGCATTATTCCTTTGAATGTGTTGGATATTGAGATTCTTCTAGATCTATGGCAAGAGATCCCTTCTCCTACAAATACCCTTTAAATCTTAACATTTTAAATATATGTGAATACATACCTCTGATAGTATTTGCAGGTAGTGGCACAATCTGGTAGAAATGGTAATAATTACCAACTCTTAAAAACTTTAAGGGTGATTGCAATTGGTACTGCAGCTGATACTTCAATTGATACTGGAACTGCAATTGATATTTCAACTGATTCTGAAACTGCAACTGCAACTTAGGGTTTTAGGAGGAAACCCTAATTTTTCAAACTTCAAATTTTGAAATTCTTATCTAGGGGCTAGATGCGCTGAGCTGAGGCGAGTAAGCTGGTGTAGTCAGATTTATGAAAATCCAAATTTTACCCCTTGAAATCGAGCTTGTGGAAATATGGACTGATACTTTTGGTACTGGTTCTGGTTTCCTGGTTTTCTGGTAGTTCTGGTTTCCTGGTTTTCTGGTACTTCTGGTTTCCTGGTTTTCTGGTACTACTGGTTTTCTGGTTTTTTGGTACGAGTCAAAACTAGGGCTTGAATTTTCGGAGTATCTGACCACTGAAAGGGTGCACTCAAGGTGCCAAAGAGTTCCCTAGGCTAGGGCACACTTTTCTATATGGTTTTTAGGTTGATATTCCTCTTCAACAAAAAGCCCTAATTTTCTTGTACGACAACAATGACGTTTTTCTTTATCTAGTAAAATATGCTCTCTTCATCTTAGTTATGATACCATGTTAAGTTTTGAGCTATTATTCGGTTTCTTTTCAATTTACTAGATAAGAATAGCATAGGTAGGATCACTGAGAGAAACACAATCACAATATACCCATCATTTATCCTGGGAAACCCTCATGGGGGAGAAAATCCAACAAAAACTTCCTTAATATAGATAGCCAATACAATTCCAAGATAATAAACCAAAACACTAGAGAATATACAACACTAAGCAATGTGCCTCTCTCTTCCTTCTTCTCCCAACTGCAGCTACCAAACTTGCGCACTGAGTGAGCGATCAAATGAGGCGTTGACTTCCTTTATTTATACAAACTGGCAGGTGATGGAAAGGTGTCTCTTCATTGGGCAGAGCTGACTTGTCTTCTTAGTGGTTAAAACCACTTTAATTAGCTTGGAGGCCAACTTCTCAATTTGCATAATATATTTAGGGTTTGGCCTATCCACAAAAGGGGATTTGGTCAATTACAATGTCCGACATGATCAATCCACAAAAGGGGATTGATCTAATGGATAATAACTCAATATTAAATAGAATACTCTTTGCAGTTACAATATTTCAACACAAGTAAAATAAATGAATATGAATAAAATGCAAAGTCCTAACTTTAATTCCTAATAAATGATAAGCTTTTCAAAATGCAATTTTCAATATAGTTCTGCAATTTCAAATAAGATGCAATCTTTCTATACATGTACTAAGATCGATGATAAGGACCCAAAAGATCAAATGCTAACAATGTAAAATTCTTAATAATTTTGTATTTTCAATATAAAAGAATGAAAATGAAAGGATTGAACAACAACTTGATATAAAGATTCTACTATATGTAAACAGATACAAACCAAGTAGGATATCAAGAAGAAAACACCCAGCCCGAGATGCATGGACAATCAATGAAAAGGATTATGAGAAAGGCATCGCCCAAAAATTCAACCAAAGAAAGGTTTCCTATCATTCTACAGGCACTTAACAGTCATAACAGAGACCCAAGAAGACTCAACAACCATCACAACTTACCCAACAAACATCAAACTCAGCAACCAAACAAAAAAGCATGAAGTACGTCACTGTTCAGGAGAAAACCATGTATATACTCCTCTTGCAGAAGGAACACACGCATATGTACGTGAATTTCAGGTAAAAACCCACGTATATGTGTCAAAACATTGTCAGGCTAAGGATAAGGCTAAGAAACTTAGACTCAAAATGAACAGAGGCTTTCAAGCAATCAGAAGACAAGAAACTCAATATAAACAAGAGAAATCAAAGGAGAAAAACACTCCAAACCCCGAAAAGAAGATTCTATCCCTAGTATGGTCGCCAATTTTGTTACGAGGGAAAATCTCTCTATGGCTAGGGGTAAACCACAAAAGACGAAAATCATTGCCGAAATAAACTCTAATCTCAGGTATGCTATATAGGAAAATATGCTAACAAGACAAGATAAAGATCCTACCTCGTCCATATGTTCGATGAAGTCCACCGTTGAGCACTTGACTCAACGCAATACACCTACAACTTGTCCTCAAGAACCAAGAAACAAAATCATATGGTGATAATATATAAAGTTAGCACATTCAATAGCATAATCCATCAACATTCATAACAAATATGCCCATGGAATAACAATTCAAATATTTTCAAGATATTAATTGGACAAGAAAAGAGTATTTCTATTAAAATGTAATCAACAGAAGTGAATGAATTACAAACTTTCGTGTCAACACGGTTCAGAACTGAGAAACTAAGTCCCTTCTAGCTGAGCATCCACCACTTCAATCCTCCACCAAAGGCAAGCTCATATAAGAGAGACAATGAGGTTCTCAATCAAGTAGGGAAGAGCTTGGGGGATGAACAATGTGTTCAGACTTAAAAGGACAAAGGGATGCAGACTCAATATGAAGTGAATACTTTCTCCAAAGTATATTTGCTCTCAAAGTTGAATTCTTCTCCTCTTTTCCATAGCTTGGATATGGCCCATTTATAGAATTCAAATGGAACTGAAGGGTCGAGTTAGAACGTTTCTAGTACATGGAAGGTCAAGGATCATGGATATCGTGATGTGACATGGAAACCCGACATTGTTTTTTAATTTTGGGCACAAAACCCGATGTACGCATGCTGTAATGGTGCAACCTGCGTATATGCACAATGTATAATAGTTAGGGCACGTATATGTGGAAAAATATTGTTTTTAGCTCTTCGATTTGAAAAAAGGGACTTCAAGTCTGCATAGGGAAATGGAAAAAGGTCTTTTGAGCAACTTTGCATAGAGTGAGGAAAATATTGCTATAACAGTCCAAGGAAGATCTCACCTGGTTTTTGCCACACCTCCAATCCCGATAAATAATGCATCAAGCTAAGATCCTTCATTTTGAACTCTGAGGCTAAATCCCTCTTGCACCCGACAATGAGTCTCTCTGCCCCCGTAAGGAATAGATTGTTAGTATACAACACCAAGATCAACGAATCACCATCAACAACCTTGTAGTAAATGTTGGGATCTGCATCACTCTTAGTGAAGCCCAAACTCATCAAGTATCCATCAATCCTGGAGTATCATGCCCTGGGTATCTACTTGAGTCCATACAAAGCCTTCTTTAATATACAAACATGAGACTCCTTCCCATGTATCACAAAGCCCTGAGGTTTCTCTATGCACACTTCTTTCTCAATCACATCGTTGAGGAACGTTGTCTTCACATCCATTTGATCTAATCTCCAACCCATAACTGAAGCAAGAGAAATAATAGGCCCGATGGAAGTGTACTTGGTGACTAGAGAAAAATTATCCTCATAGTCCACTCCCTCTTTCTAAGAGAATCCTCTCACCACAAACCTAGCTTTGTACTTCTCGATGAGGCCATCTAATGCATGCTTGATCTTATAGCTCCACCTAGAAGTCACCATTGGCTTCACATAAGGTCTCGAAACTATATCCCGAACATAATTCTTCATGATGGAATGATACTCTTCCATCAAGGCATCCTTCCAAACCTATTAGCCTATTTCCTCCCCAATAGAGAGAGGGGGATGGGGAGGAGGAAAGGGTTCCACTAGAGGCAAAGGGGGTCGACCTTGAGAAAGAGCGGTAGGAGAAGTAATCGACCCAAACCAACCTTTCCCTAAAACAGAAAGAGAATTTATTAGAACATTAATGGATTGAGAAGACAAAAAATACATACCGTGAGAGGAAAGGCTCGACTGCTTCGAGGCTAGGAGGGAGGATATTCCTCATTGGCAAAGCGTTGGGAACCTAGTAGGTTCCAAAAACATCGATCCATCGTGAGAATTCAAAACTTGAATTGAGCTCGAAACCCAAAGCACCGACCTTTTACAATCTCGATCATTTTCCTCTTCAAAATATCCCCCATGAGTAAAATTTAGGCAAGATAAAACTTGGGTGTCCTTCTAAGCTCGTGTCGTAGATGGCTCAAACCGATTCTTCTTTGAAATGAAAGGTAGAGGGAATTGACTCACAACATGTCCTTGTCTCTGGCACCTTCGACACCGAAATGGGACTCCCTCATAGTCGAACTTTTGGGTATAGATTCCCCCCCTGACATAAGCTCCAAATCCTCTTCTAATCCTTCTCTAAGGTTTAGTTGAACTAGAATCCATGCCACTACATACTCATGCGAGGCCTAAAAGGACATATCGATATCAAGAAAAGTACCAAGAGTATTCCCAATCATTTTAAATATTTCCTTACTCCATAATTCCAGAGGGAGACATGGGAGCCTCACCCAGATAGGAACAATGTCTAATCATTCCTTTCCTGCATCAAATAGTGGTGTCCAAAGTTTAAAGAGAATTGGAGTTGAGTCGATGCTACGGTGGGATTTGAGCACCCATAGAGAATCCTTTGCTCTTGCAAATTTGAAGGCGAACCAACCCCTTCCAAGAATCTTGACCGTCGAAACATAACCTAAGTGCCTTGTCCATAAGTTACCTGCCTGATCGTTGAGGGTTTTGGAATTAAAATGAAGACCCTTGGTGTTTCCTACCACCATCGTAGAGGACAAATATGAGACTTGGGCCATTGCGATGTCCTCCGCTAAAACCAATGTGTTTGAGCTTCTTTTTATCCTAATGCACTTGTTCTTTTTCTTGCGCACACTTACAACTTGGGCCTAGATATTTTGATGGGGCTCTTCCTCCCGAGAGATAGAATCCCCCACTGAGGTTGGGAAAGACCCTAGATCTAACTTTGGCGGAGATGACCCAAGTGGTTGATCATGCACCAGTAAAGATTCTGTGAATTCTACTAGAAGGAAGGGTCCTGGAAACTCCTCTAAGGGATATTGAGGCCTTCCAAATAGAGATATACAAAGGAGCTTACTGTGAAGTTCCATTCCGAAAGGGAAAACTCTGGCTCGAAGCCCCCTAGTAGAGACCCTAGATCTGTCGGCCTTACATGATCCGATTGCCACAATTTCTTGCCAAAAAGAACTTCTTCCCATGAAGAGAAAGGGTAAGTATGTGGATGATCTCCTGTCTCGTGAAAACCACCATTGAACACTCTAGAATCCTCTTAAGGGAAACCATTCATGATAAAATGGGGAATCACAATAGACCCACTGATGAAAGGAGGTCATGACACCAAAACCGACGGTGAGACCACCCCTACCGACATCCTCGGTCCGCTATCGGCCCAAGCGAACAACGTGTCCTCCGAAGCACTTGTCGATAATCCAACTAGCGACCCCCAGATATCAGCTCCCTCCATCGGGTTTACACTGTAATAAAAAATTTCTTCCTCCTCCTCTCAAAAGTCAGCAAGATGCTACATAATCCATGAAAACTGCCTTTAAAGCATATAATTCAGCGAATCTATAAGAATGGATAAGAGTCTCCAAAAACTCCTACTCCACTTGCACCAGTGTTTAGAGGATGATGATAAATATAAATATACACATGCTTACGATACTAATTTGCTATCAAATTTCATTTCTATTTGATGTTTTGGAACGGGTTCTAATATGTTTTCATTTGAATTTCTATCCATTTTTTTCTTATAAAAAAAATCCATAAGAACTTTCAACTTTTTTCCTTTTCAATAAGAAGTATATTATCTCCATCACTCATAAATGGTTTATCTTTAACTTTATTTGTAAATTTGTAACAAACTTCAAGTTTATTTTTTTAATATATTTTAAAATGATTTTAGTAAGTGTGTAATGTAAATTTATTAATATAATTTAAAATATATATAAATAATAAATCAACTTACTAAGAATAATAAATCAAAGGAAAGATTACATTAAATCAAAGGAAAGATTACATTAAATGTAAATAAGAAAAATTAAAAATAATAACTTATTATTATAAATCAAAGGAAAAATTACATTAAATATAAATAAAAAAGACTTAAAAATATATTTTTTAACATATCATAAATTCATCTCCACACTGGAAGAAGATATCCATGTCGATCCCCATTTAATCGTTGAACTTTTAAATAAACAAAACAAATAACAAAATATAAATCTCGAGTCACCTCTCCTATCTTGGTCCCTCGACCATTAATATTGATCAGTTAGTCGTCTCGAACGATGATGATTCCAATTTCCCCACTAACGAAAGACCCGAAACTTAATTAATTAGTCTCTCGTTCCCTCATACTAAATTCCGTTCTTGTGCGACCTCATACTAAATTCCTTTCTTGTGTGTAGAGAAGTGGTCTCCCCCTATTTTCCTTTCATGTGCTTAGAGAAGTGGTCACCAAATCTTTACATGATTTATTTATTTTAAAAATAAATCTAAAATAATTTTTAATTAAATCGAGTACATCTATTGGAGATATAGATGGGTACATTTAATCATCTTTTAACCATAAATTTCAATTATATAATTATCAATTGAAGATGTTGGCATATTCTTCATTGTACTTCTAAATCCATGAATGAAATCTTATGTTCATAACTTTCTTGCATTTTTTAGATGTTTACTTTTTAACATTTGTGACCATCTAATTACCACGATTCAAATAATTAGCAAACTTAATTCCAACCCTTTCATATTCTCCATTAATTATTGACTAACTTAATGTAAATTCAGTCAATCTTTCACCAACCACAAATTTGCGGCCGTGATAGTCTTTTAAAAAAACAAAACATCCTACAACCATTTAAACAAAACCCAATTAACAAGACTTCATCATATCTTTTATATATAAATCAAATTTATATCCACCTCATAAGGTATTTGAAATTTGTATACAGACCGAGAGTACCCGTCATCCCGTTATATATATATATATATATATATATATATATATAACTTATCGTGTTGATTATTGTTTTTTAACTTTGATTGATATTGGCTTTAGTTGGATAATGTAGATTTATTAGTTTATTTATGTTACATATGGCATAACCTCTCCTGCTGTGCCACTGAAAAAGGACAAAGCATGAATTCAAACCCATTTCGTTCAAACCCACTCGTGGGCATTGAGTGAGAAATGCAAACTGTAAAATTAACTTCACGAAACTCTACTGTCTGCGATGCAATCCTACCCTGCCTCCAGTGCTTTAATGGAAGCAATACGGTCACCTACATCCGCTTTAGGAAAACGCAGAAACGCTATCAGAAATGACGAAGGAATCGCTTGATTCGTCTGTGAGAGAAGGACCATTCAGCATAAGCGGCAGAGGCCTGTCTGGGATTTCAGGAATCTCTGTCTCTCCCTCCAGCATCCTCATGGCCTCCGCCATTCGAGGTCTGAACGCTACCATAACATGCGAACACAAAATACCCACCAAAACAAATCTCTCCATTACGCTCTCCCCTCCGCTCTGCCGGATTCTCTCGTCTACGATTTCTCTGGTCCTGCCTTTTCGCACAAGCGCCAACGCCCAATCCGCGATGAGATACAGGGAGGCCGAGTCCACAGAGGTGTCCAAAGCCTTTCTGCCGCTCATGATCTCTAACAGCAGCACCCCAAAGCTATACACATCGCTCTTGTCTGTCAGGTGGCCGTAGAGAGCATATTCTGGGGCCAAGTAGCCGTGCGTCCCTGCTACTTTAGTCGTGATATGGAACTCTCCTTCTTTAGTCATTATCCTCGCCAGACCAAAATCGGCCACACAGGCATTCATTTCGTCATCCAGCAGAATGTTAGTGGATTTGATGTCTCTGTGATAAATGGTGGGCTCGATACTGTCGTGCAGATAAGCCAGCCCTTTGGCAGTCCCCATGACGATGTTCCTGCGCTGAGGCCAGTTCAAAGGCTGGGCCCTGGACTTTCCTCCAAAGAGATGCTCATTCAGACTTCCATTGAGCATGTAATCGTATATCAGAAACCGCTGGTGTCCTTCCCTCTCATCGCTGGCAACGCAGCAGCCCCTCAAAACGACCAGATTCCTGTGCCTGATGTTGTTGATGATCTCCACTTCGTTCAGAAACTCGGAATCCCCTTCGGGCGTGCAGTTTCTGATTCTCTTCACAGCGATCAGCCGAGAATCCAGAAGCGTTCCCCTGTACACCGTGGCGAAACCTCCTTGGCCAATGCGATTCTCATCGCTGAAATTATCGGTGGCGTCCCTGATCTCTTGAATGTCGAACCACACTGCACCGGTGTTCGGTCTCATGGCGGACCTCAGAAGCTTTTTGTTCCGCCTCACAAATATACTGTGCAGTACTGCCTTAGGATCAATCCTCGACACCCACAGACAGTACAAAAACCCGACAGTACAGACCAGGAGAAGGGCCATGGCGGTGCCGATGAAACCGTAGGCTAAAACACGGCCATGCGGGCTGGTTTGAACGAAGGGCAGGCGGAGAATACACTGTGCAGTACTTCTGCTCTTGGGACCGAACTCATTAACTACTCCGGCGGCATACAGAAGCGTTGAATAGTATGCATTTCAAACTGATCACCTCTGTTAAGTTTTGGGTCTTGTCTGTCAGCATCTTGTGAACGAGATTTTCAGTATTGTGGCATTCAATACAGGCGTCCGGATCTGAGAGGTCCCCTCTGCAGGCCGAGTCCATCGGAGTAGGCCCCAGTTTGCGAATCCAGTCCTCCTTTGTCTTCATGCCCGCGCATAGGAGGGGGCTTGATACAAAGCTTGACGTCATATTCTTCAAACAGATCGCCATCAACTCTGGCGAGAGAGACAGAGAGTCAAGCTGCTGCTGAAGTAACTGGAGACAGGCGACGGCGGAGGTATTGTTGGGAAGCTCGAACATGGATGCATCTTTCAAATACTGAGCTAATCCTATGCCGAGCAAGCCCTGTAATTTTTGGCAGCAATCGGATTTAACGATGGCGGATTCACAGGAAGACTTGTCCCACTGCAATTGGCGGACATAATCAAGGTTCATTGGACATTCTGCATCAGCGAATGCCCAATTCAACAACCACAGAAGCATTAGGATAGTCTCTATCTTCATTTTGCGTATCATAAGCACCCTGTATTAGAGAAATCGCGGCCGCGGATAGAAAAAATCAATGTAATCCACGGAACAATGTTGCCCACAAATTACAAACCAGATCCAACGCACAGCGATTCGATTGCAAGTTTCGCATAAAATTCCGCAAATCCTATCCTCAAACTCTAATCTCTAATCAGGGCTCTTAGTGAGGATTTGTTTTCTGTGTTTTGCTTCAAAATCCATATATATATATATATATTTTGCAATCCTCCAAAATGTAGGTATAAACTCATGTATACATACCTTATTTTTTTTTATTTCAATATTCCCTTTCAAAATCCATATATTAAAAATAAAAATAAAAAAATACATACTTTATTTCTTTTTATTTAAATATTCTTTTTAAATTTTAACATATAATTTTTTTAGAAAAAAAACATATATTTTTAACCATTAAACCCACTCAATATTAACTTTTAAAATATATTTATAACTTATAACTTAACAAAAATAAAAACATTAAATCAAATATTTTATAAAATATTAAATCCATATTAAAAATAAACCTAAATTCACATTGTTAAAATTATCACTTATCCATTATATAAATCTACAATATCATCTACATACTATCTAAAAAATTAATAATCGTATACATACTGAGTTCTTAATAATCCCATATGTTTCAACCCATGAGTCCAACCTCCCTCTAAAGATTCCTAAGACAACCAACATTCCCACTAGAGGGGCTCCCACCCTACTCATAGTTCTTTTTTTTTTAATACCTAACATATCTAAAGGAAGGTGAACGCATTATGAATTTTATTTTTATATAAAAAGTTGCTTAAGCGTGTCACATATATTGAACACTTTGATGAAATGTTTATTACTTGTTGTTTATGAACCCCAATGGTCCATATCCAATGTCTATATTTTAAAGATATGGAGTGGGTGGTTGTGGATTGACATAAAAATCATATTAAAATAAAAAAATATCATGATCATAAAAGAATGGTTTTAAATTCATAAAATGATTATGATTATTTATTAATTCTGCCTATGTGTAACATAACCAACTCTCCCATATACGAATTAATTGAAACCCAAGCTTGCAATCATTTAAATGTCGAAAATGTTTTGAGATAAAATGCAACACATTCTTATTTTATTCTATGATAATGTTGAAGTCAACATTTTTAAATATATAAAGATTGTTCTTGTGCTAAATAAAATGTAATATATTCTTATTTTATTATGTGATAATGATGAAGTAGACGCTATTTCTATGTGTAAAGATTGTTCTTTATTAGGGCCATGTGCTTTAGATCGAGACAATACACTTTTCCTAGTGACAATAATGTTATCTAAGTCTCAAAAGAACATGTTACCAATGTTGTTCTATTTTTAAATGATCATGGACATTTTAAGTTCTTTAGTCCTTAATGACTTATCGGGCATGGGATTGTTAAATTTCTAATTCAATGATTTCAACCAAAAGTTTATTCATTTATTTTTTTCTAATATTTCACCTCAATTTTTTTTTCATATTTTCATCATCGTGAGAGAGTGAGAGTGAGGAGATATTAGAGAAATATTTAATATGAGGGGGAAAGATATTGAGAAAAAAATTATGAAAATTTTTCTTAATATTTCCCCTACCTCCACCCTCATATATTAGGTTTGGAGTGGGAATAATATAAAGAAAATAATTTATTATAGTTTTCCCTAATATGTCCCCTCATCCCCACCCTCATACTTTGTATCATACTTAGGTAGCCAAGCTTGCATTTTCTTTTTTAAAACATTTTATTTTTATAGTTTTTTCATAGGGTTATTCTAATCTATACATTCATAATGACAACATTTCTCTACTGAACTAGCGAATGAGGTTTGGTATACATTTCAAACATATATACCAATGAATAGGCCCATTCACTAGTAAGTCCTTAATGTAGTATTACACACCTTAACTAGCCTCTAGCCTCGATCAATCATGGATCATCCCTTTGTCATAATATGGTTGAATAACCAACACATGTTAAAACCTTTACTCACCATACTCATTATACTCCATATGTCAATCATTAGCCTAACTTGGGTAACATGCTTCTCTTCTAAATAATCTGAGAACTCGTTCCCACACTCAAGCCTTTGGGTTGATAGTGAGAGAGCTATGATCCTTTGTTAATCCCATGATTTATCCTTAGCTAACGAGACCAAACTAATAACAATGTCCATTTAATTTATAGAGCATATGTAATGTTCTAAGGTGTGTTAAAACAAGACTAGGGCCTATTATAATTACCATAAAAGATAGCACCATACCACTAGTGAGTGTAGGCCTATACTCCATATTTAGTCATTGACAAGGTAAGAGTTATCCAAATCATTGAAGGCATCTCAAACTCGATTCCCTAGAAAACATAACAAAAGTAAGAAGAAGAAGAGGTCTAGATCCAATAGGAAGAGAATGGAGATCAATGAAATGAAGTATTAAAACTCAAAACTTCCACTTATTCTAAAATATTGTCCCTAAGGAAGAAACTAAACAAGAGGATTGATTCCCTACAATAGTACATTTTTCCCAAGAGTGATCCCTAAAGTGACCTTTAAACATTGATTTATGTATAAAACCATGCATGCACTAGGATATTGCTAAAAATGTACATATTTTTTTGGCAAAGGGTTTACAACATGTTTAGCACCTTGTTAATCATATCCAACCTTTATGATATCACTCTAAATAGGACATATAGATCCTTTTGCAAAACAACATGCCTCCTTTATATATCAGTGCTACATCATAACTTGTGCTAACATATTTGTAAGCAATGTGTAATGTACCTATGTAGGATAATATGGGGTACCGAAGTGGATAATGAATAGAATATGGCCATAATAATGGAATAGGCCCACTTTATAGTGGGTGGGTAATAAATAGGCCCACTAAGTAATCAAATAAAATAATATAATAATGAGCAGTAGTTAGCATAGAACTCATGAACAAATATATATACACATGAGTATCATTGTATTGGATATGTTGAGTATTTTATTGTTGCAAGTATGGATTGTGGAGTGAGTCCTTCCATAAAGGGTATTTGATGGTTTTACCCAACCTAAAGGGTTCTTTCTTCTTGTGCCTATTATTGTGTGTGTGCATTTTATTATTTTGAAGTTGAGGCTTATCTTTTATCTACTAAGATTTACTATAATTAATGTTAGAACTCTTTTTTGGGCAAGATCATGGAAGTATTTGTTTTTGGTAGATTTTTCAAGGGGAAAAATAGGATGGAGATATTAGATCTATTTTTGAAACCTTTTATGTAGAATATGAGGAAAATAGATATAGATATAATTTATTCTTAAAAAAAGCTAGGTTCAAAAAACAAATTGTCCAAACTGGAGTTTAGAAAATGAAGATACCATTAATAAAAAATGAAATATTTTAGGGTTTTCTAATGATGGTTACACATATTAAAGAGAGGATATGTTTTTAATGAGTGCCCATATTTTCATATTTTCACTAGACCTATGCCACTAGATTCAAAGTGGATATGACATTTTACAATTATGATCTTAATACAAATTCCAATAAATATTGAGGAAGTTATGATAATTTCAAATTTGGCACCTCAAAACTCTAGATTCACAAAAGAGCTACATTGAAAAGTAAGATTTTTCTTGAAACCTTAGTTTTATTTGTGGGTTTCTCTTCAAAAACATAAAGTATTTTACAATAAAATTTTATGGTCGTAGTATAAAAGAATGCATAAAGTGGATAATGTAAATTAACCCAAAGAATTGAAGAGCTTGTTGGTTAATGATTTAAAAGTCAAAGATTCCATTGTTGGGTATGTGTTCTTTGCATGTGTGTGTGTGGGCATGTCAGATATGACAACTATGTCTAACGATCCCTTGTAGTAGTGCTCTGTGTGTGCCGTTTGCACCGGGTGCTTTCCTAGGGGGGTCCGAAGGGTGGGGGCAGGTATTCCCCCCCTTGGTTATGCGTAGCATTCGGGGCAACGCCCCGAATTTTTTTTTGGGGCGTTTTTTTCTATTTTTAGCAGATTTTGCTATTTTTAATGGTTTACTAAAAATAATCCCGGTTTTAGGGATTAGGGTTTTGGTATCTACATAATACCTAAAAACATTGTATATATTGTATAGTGAATGGTGAAATTTGATATAATGAATATAAGAAAGGTTTTCTCGGTTGAGGGTTTCTGGTATAAAATCTCTATGTACTCTGTGTATGAGCCATTGATTAAATTTTGTTTTTCTTAATAATCTATATGCATTTCTTTTTTTCACAGGTTTAAAACTTACATGTGGTATAAGAGCTCATTTTTGGCTTCAGAGGGACGCCTTTGTTGTTGAGGGTTTGGCTTGGTCTTGATAGATCAATTTTATCTTGGGTCTGTGATAAACCTGGGTTTAGTGGGAGCTTTTGCAGTGGTGATTTGAGTGCAGAAAGAGGAATGGAGAGTTCTTCTAGAATTGAGATAGAGAAGTTCAATGGTAAAAAATTTGAGGTATGGAAGATGAAGATGGAGGACCTTCTTGTAGACAAAGAACAATGGATTGTTGTGGATCCTGGTACACCGCCGATTGGTACGCAGCCTACCGGCACACAGACAACTGGTACACAACCTACTAGTGCACAAACTACTATTACACCACCTAATGGTATGTCGAAGGAAGATTGGGAGAAGTTGGACATAAGAGCAAGGAGTACTATTCAACTCTGCCTGACAGATTCGGTGTTGTTGAATGTCTTAGGAGAATATATAGCCAAGGAACTATGGGATAAGTTGGGGAATTTGTATCAATCAAAGTCCCTAGTAAACAAGTTATTTCTTCGAAAGAAGCCGTATCATCTTAGGATGGAAGATGGAGATTCTGTGGCAGAACATCTAAATGCCTTTAATACTCCAGTTGTTAGAATATAATGGATGAGCTCATTTTACCATTGAAAATATCTCTATTGTCACCCAACCATAAGTCGAAGCCACCCTCCAAGTATCTTAACCTTGACAGAGAATCACTCTAGAAGAAAACCCTAGGCTAGATATCCAAACAAAGGGTAACACACCTTTCCCCAAGGATAGTGCACCAACAAGAGCTGATCAGATAGTCCAAACCCTAGCCAAAAGATAGTCCAAGCATAACTGCTAGCTGTAGCAGCTGCAACGACAACTCTCCTCCAAACTTGCGCAGAAACTGGGCAACTGAAGTGCGCACAAGTGTTGCTCTGCAATTTTGAGACTGCCTGCTAGAATGAGAACTGGCCTCTTGTATTTATACTAATTCTGGCTAACTGCCTGGGCCGACTTCTTATTCTGGGTATCTGTTTGTTCAATATATATTATTATTTCTGGCCGACTTCTTCTCTTAGAGGCTAATAACCTAATATAAATTATCTTCTTGAGCCGACAAGTCTTCCAGGGTTATTAGCCAACTCATTAGGGTTTCTTCTTGCTTCTCGGAGTATTCTATCCTCGTCAAGTTTACACGTGGAGGTAAATTCCTCTCGCAACTACCATAATATCAACACTCCCTCCTAGATAGGGAGGTATTATAGGTAATGGTCTTGAGTACAAAAAAACATACCATTCACCTGATAGCATCAACATAGTTGTATAGACTAGATCATGAGCACCATCATCATTATTAGTGTCATCAGTTGCATCATCTCTCGAAACCATACTCTATATGAGTAATCAGACATGATGCTCACTCCACAGAGTGATACAAGAGCCATTCTTCTAATCTATAAGAGTAAATGTTTAGAACCATTTTCTGTTTGGGAAATCTTTATCCTTTGATTATCCATCCAATACTACTGATAGTCTTCAAGGCAATCGAAAAAAAATAGAACACAATTATGTCTGTCCATAGTAGTACATAACTACAATCCAGTGGTACACTACCACACCAAGTAACACACAAGTACTTGATCAACAATGTATAGTCATGAACAATGGAACACATCCACCATAGTAGTATACATCTACTGTCATATAGTCTTCATAAAAATCATCTGATATCAACCCGCACATAAACAATGTTATGATATAGACTAAATATAGTCTTCATAAAAATCATCTGATATCCTCCTACACTAATCAAAGTGCACCCTGGAGAGAATGTATAAGCCTAAGGAATGATTGTCCAGACCATTTACTCTATTAACCACAAGAAGAAGAGACTATCCTATACCAACCTCCAAAATAGACCATTCCTCATGTTAACCACAATGAGAAATCGTTTTCCGGCGAGGCAGGCTAGTCTTCTTGAGTAACCCTCAAGAAGAGAGACTGCCCTAGACCACTCCCCATGTTAACCACAATGAGAAGTCATTGTCTATGATACATCAGTAATCTAAACCATTTCCCATGTTAACCATGATGGGAAATCGATGTCCGTCAAAAATCTTAATCCACTTTCCGAACAGGAAAGAATCTGTCCAAGCTAGACTATTTTTCAATCTTGAAAATGAACTTCCTCAATAATATTTTCAGTGCTCCCTCCCAACATGGGACTCATCTCTTGCTTTTTTAATAAGGAAGTTGTCTCCACAAGCTCCAGCTTGAGTTCACAAACTCTTTCATCTTGGATAGAAGATTTACCAAAAATGTCTGCTCATCTGCTCATCTATGGAGATATGTATTGGAGAACCACTTTCTCCTTTCTGGACTTCATCACGGATAATGTAATGTTTGATTTCAAATGTACTTTGGTTTGGAACACTGGTTTTCTCTCAAGGATTCATGTAGCTCTGATCAACATAGTATATCGTTGTTGGAAAACTGGAACATATCCATGTGGAACTTCTTTTGTCATCATGAGATTTGATCTACTGAGTAGTCATCTTGATACAATATCTTTGTTATAGAAAATATTCACCACGCTTCTGTTGTGCATTGGAGGTTCTCCACTAGGTTATCTTCTTCCATCTGCATACAAGGGTCTATGCCTCAAAGTATTGAGGTTGCTCTTCATACACTCTTTATTCAATTTTTCTGGAGAACATTCTTTACATTCATCTGATGTAGAACTCTAGCCCATGGATATTGCGGATGATATAATGACTCATGTAGAGGCATGTCTAATTTACTGGAACAAGTAATCATCATAGTCTTCTCCCTCCATCTGGGAGAACCCCTAGTTCTGGATATTGCAAATCTTTTATTCATAAGTCTTCCATACACTGTTCTTCATCACGACTTTCAGTTCCTCTGCTTGATTTCTTTTGGTGATTTCATATCAGGTTGGTTATCTTTTGATTCTTGATACAATGACTGGTTGTTCTGGATTCTCTTTCTTTCTTGGAATATTCATGTTCTTCTTGATGTGTTTCTTTAGTTCTCGGGTCCATGGAGTTTCTTATAGATTCAATGCCCTAAAGATTCCATTTATTTCTTTCATCATAGGATCACAAATGTGGATGGACAATAGGGGATACTTTAAGGCTTCTCTTCAAAGAAGACTTCTTCTGAGGTTGAACTGGACATGTACTGTCTTTCATGGCTGCTACCATGGATATACACTTCATCATATTCAATGGATCATAGGATTAGCTCCCTCCTAATCCTTGCTTCATGTATGAGTGCATATAATCGGCTCCCTCTATCTAACAGAGTCCACGCTTCCGTCTGCATATTTATTGTCTTCTACAATATATAATTGGCTCTGTTTGTATAACAAAGTCCTTGCTTTCATCTTGTTTTCTTCTACAAAATGTCATAAGTCTTTCTCTAATTTCCTCTTGGTTGCTGACTTCTTTCTGTCTTGCTTCTTCTAAGTATCTTGTAATAACTTCCACATGATTTTCTTTATGTATTTTATCTTGACTTGTATAATGATAGAAATCCTTATCTTGTTGTTCTTACATAGGTATAGTTCTTCTTGGAACATATTGTCTTCTAAGAGATAGATATATGTACAGAGACTATACAAACAAGATATGTACAAGAACTAAGAAGAGTATTGTTACCTTCAGAAGAAGAAGTCTCTTTCATCCTGCTTGCTCTTCTTTATAGGTTCATTTTCTTTGGAAACTGATGCTTTGTGTATCCCCTTCCTTTTCTTTAGACCAGGACAATGATTCTTGTAGTGACCATACTTTCGACAGTTGAAGCATTTTACTTTTGAAATATCTTTCTCTTGATTTGGCTTCCTCCTTGAAGCAAACTTCCTTTTGTTCCTGAAATTCTTGAATCTTGTTGTGAAGGCTTGATCATCGTGCCTCTTTTGGGGTTTCTCTTTTGCACTAATCCTTGATTCTTCTTGTGCACAACAAGTCCAAAGCTATTCAAATGTAGGATACTCCTTCCTTGTGTTCATGCTTGCGGAAAATGCATCCCACGTCTTGGGAAGACCATTGAGTACTATGTTTACCAATTCCTTCTCTGAAATGATCTCTTCAATAGGTTGTAGTTGATCTCTTAACGGGGATATCCTCACAAAGTATGATGTTATGCTAACATCATCATTCATCTTCATGTCATGGAGCTCATTCTTTAGACTCATTACTTGTCCAATGTTTCTGACTGAGAAGAGGTTTGTTAGGGCATCGTACATATTCTTTGATGAGTCAAGATGAGAGATGTAGGGTATCAAGTGGTATTTTATAGAGTCCACTATGATACTCATGGCATTGATGTCACCATATTTGAACTTCTCCATAATTGCAACGTTCTATGGTTCCTTCTCTTTTCCTTCTTCAAACATTGGTTCCACGATCTTTCCTTTCACGATATCTAACGCTTTATTCTTGGCAAGGATGAGGTCAATCCTTGTCTTCCAAGCTCTGAAGTTAGAGGATCCATATTACTTGTTCTTTGACTTCATAGAATAATTCATGGCTTCTTTGACTTGGTCAAACCCTATATTTGACCACAAACTCAAACTTGACGTCTTGGCTTGTTGAAAGTACTAGGAGATGCGCTAGGCTAGGGCACACTGATATATCCGGAGATTAGGTCAATCTCTTCACTTAAGGTGCCTCAATGAGAGGTTTAGGGTTTCTGCAACTGCACTTGCTAGTAACCCCAGTGGCAGTGTCTTAGAAGTTGCTTTTTCCAGTAACCCTAACAATAGTTCCTCAGCAAACTCAATATCCTAGCGGTTATGTTTCCTTCCAGCATTTAGACTAAATGAAGGAGGTGTGGGCCCATAACCTGTTAGGATATAATGGATGTGATCGTTTTACCATTGAAAATATCTCTATTATCACCCAACCATAGGCCGAAGCCACCCTCCAAGAACCTTAACCTTGATAGAGAATCACTCCAGAAGAAAACCCTAGGCTAGATAGACAAACAAAGGGTAGCGCACCTTTCCCCAAGGATAACACACCAACAAGAGCTGATCAGATAGTCCAAACCCTAGCCAAAATATAGTCCAAGCGTAATTTCTAGTTGCAACAGCTGCAACGACACCTCTCCTCCAAACCTGCGTAGAAAATGGGCAACTGCAGTGCGCACAAGTGATGCTCTACAATTCTGAGACTGCCTGCCAGAATGAGAACTGGCCTCCTATATTTATACTAATTCTGGCTAACTGCCTGGGCTAACTTCTGATTCTAGGTATCTGTTTATTCAATATATATTATTATTTCTGGCCGACTTCTTCTCTTGGAGGCTAATAACCTAATATAAATTATCTTCTTGAGCCAACAAGTCTTCTAGGGTTATTAGCCAACTCATTAGGGTTTCTTCTTGCTTCCCGGAGTATTCTATCCTCATCAGGTTTACACGTGGAGGTAAATACCTCCTGCAGCTAGCATAATATTAACACTGGTAAGTCAACTTGGCTCTGTTAATATTACAATTGCATAAGAAGATAAGTGTATTACTTTGTTATGTTCTTTGCCAGACTCTTGGGATAATCTATTTGTAGCAATAGGTAGTGCCACTCAATCTACATTGAAGTATGAGGATGTAGTTGCATCCTTGTTATCTGAAGAGATGAGGCGAAAAAGTATGGATGGTCACAACACAGATGCTTTATTTGTAAGAGGGCATACCCAAGACAAGAACCCTGGTAAGCCTTCGAGGTGGAGATCTAAATCTACAGGTAGATCTAAGTCTCTAGGAAAATCTTTGAGGAAATGTTGGAACTGCGGTAAAACATGGCATTATAAGAAAGATTGCAAGTCTAAGAAGGTTGAAAAACCAAAGGGATCTGATAGTACCTCTTCCACAGAGGTGAAAACCTCCACTGAAGAAGGAGGTGATGTTTACCTGGCATCTACAAGTACACATGCAGACCATGATGTATGGTTAATCGACTCAGGTGCGTCATACGATATGACTCCTCATAGGGAGTGGTTCTCTGAATATGAAAAATATGATGGTGGTGATGTATTCCTAGGAGATGGCTCGACAACAAAAATCATGGGACGTGGAAGGGTTAAGTTGTTGCTAAAATATGGAAGGATTAGAACACTCCCTGGAGTTCTGCACATTCCAAAACTTGTCAGGAGCCTAATATCTGTAAGCAAGTTGGATGATGCAGGAGTGGATACTATATTTGGAAAGAAAACTTACAAGATGGTACGAGGAGCAATGGTGTTGATGAGTTGAGTTCGGTGTGGAACTTTGTACAAGTTGTTGGGAAGAAATTATACTAATGGGTGTAACAGTTTTGTTGTCTTTGAGCAGAAAAATAAAGAAGACAAGACCAATATCATCCCTGAAAAGAAGACCATGCTGTGGCATCAAAGACTAGGGAATATTGGAGAAAAGGGCCTTCAAACACTACACGGTAAAGGAATGGTTGAAGGTATGTCTAATTGCACTTTGGATTTTGATTTCTGTGAAAATTGCATATATGGTAAACATAATCGAGTAAGATTCCCATCTGGTGCTACAAGAGCAAAGGGAATCTTAGAGTTTATTCACAGTGATGTGTTTGGACCTATTCCTATTCCATCCCCAGGTAAATATGTGTATTATGTTTCATTCATAGATGATTTTTCAAGGAACACATGGATTTATTTTCTTAGAAACAAATCTGAGGTATTTAATAAATTTAAAGAGTTGAAGGCTCTGGTAAAAAATCAGATAGAGAAGAAAATAAAGGTATTGAGAACAGATAATGGTGGAGAATTCTGCGCAAATGAATTCGAAGAATTCTGTAAGAAGTGTGGTATAGCAAGGCAGAAGACTAAACCATACACTCCTCAGCAGAATGGAGTTGCATAAAGGATGAACAAGACAATGATGGAAAGAGCAAGGAGAATGCTCAACAATGCCGGGTTAGGACAAGAATTATGGGAAGAGGCAGTGGGTACAACATATTACCTGGTCAATCAATCACCTTCATTAGTGTTGGATGATAAAACTCCACATGAGGTATGGTCTGCAAAGAAACCCTCTCTTCAACATCTTAAAGTGTTTGGTTGTGATGCTTATGTACATGTTCCAAAGGAAAATAGAATTAAGTTGGATAAAAAGGTTGAAAAGTGTATCTTTATTGGATATAAAGATGGTGTGAAAGGTTATAAGCTTTGGAACCCAGAAACCAAGAAAATTGTTTACAATCGAGATGTTGTTTTCAGAGAGGTAAAAGATGTGTCCAAACATGAATTCCTACCAATGCAAGACGAACCTAAGAAAATAGAGCTTGAGTTGGATGATGAAAAATCAGAATCATCTGAAGAAGAGGAAGCAAAAGAAGAAGAAGAAGAAGAACCTCATACCCCAGTATTGAGGATATTGGTGAGAGATAAAAGGAAACCAGAAAGGTATAGTCCACCTGATTTTCGTTCCAATTTTTTTTTATCTATTACTGATGATGATTCTAGAATTGTCAGGGAAGCAATGAATTTAGAGGATAGTAAACTCTGGAAGAAGGCCATGTTTGAAGAAATGGATGCCTTGAATAAGAATGATGCATGGGATATAGTTGAGTTGCCAGCTGGAAGAAAAACTGTTGGTAGCAAATGGTTGTTTAAGAAGAAGTTTAATGCAGAAGGTAAAGTGGAGAAATACAAAGCTCGATTAGTAGCAAAAGGTTATTCCCAAGTAGAGGGAATTGACTTTGGTGAGATTTTTTCTCCTATTGCTAAGTTAACTTCTATTAGATTTATTTTATCTATTGTTGTTGCTTTTGATCTTGAAATGGAATAGATGGATGTGAAGACAACATTCCTACATGGGGATCTGAAAGAAGAAATCTACATGAAGAAGACATAAGGCTTTATAGTGAAGGGAAAGAAAGAACTGGTCTGTAAGTTAAAGAAGTCAATATATGGTCTGAAGAAATCACCTAGGATGTGGTACCAAAAGTTTGACACATACATCCTTGGATTGGGATTTGTAAGAAGCAAGGATGATCACTGTATATATTCCAAGCAGGTTGGTAATCACTTCATTTATGTAGTTTTGTATGTTGATGACATGTTGTTGGTAGGAAATAACATGGATGTTATCAAGAAGGTGAAATCACAACTATCCTCCAAATTTGACATGAAGGATCTCGGTGTTGCTAACTTCATTATGGGAATGGAGATTAAAAGAGAACGTGCAAATAAGAAAATCTGGTTGAATTAGAGAAAATATGTTGAGACAATATTGCAGAGGTTTAATATGCATGGAAGTAAATCGGTCAAGGTTCCTATTCCTATACGTGTAAATTTATCTGTAGATCAGTGTCCCAAGACACAGGAAGAAGAAGAGAACATGTCCCATGTTCCATATGCTAGTGCAACTGGCAGTTTGATGTATGCAATGGTCTGTACTAGACCAGACATTGCACATGCAGTGGGAGTTTTGAGCATGCATATGTCAAAACCAGGGAAGGAGCATTGGACAGTAGTAAAGAGGGTCTTCACGTATCTGCGTGGCACTACTCGTTATGGATTTGCTGCCAAGGAAGACCATGATTAGACAAAGTGCTGGACATACATGGCTTTGTTGATGCAGACTGGGCTGGAGATATGGATTGCAGAAGATCTACAAGTGGGTATGTGTTTAACTTATTTGGAGGAGAAATTAGTTGGATGAGAAAAAGACAGGTTGTAGTGGCACTCTCAACTACGGAAGTTGAATACATGGAAGCCACTCATTGTGATATTAGATTGTACAATAAGCAAGTATTGGGTTGGTACAATAAGTAGTGAGATTATATTGTGATAGTCATTGTGCAATCTTCCTGGAAAAGAACCCTGATTATCATTAGAAGACAAAGCATATTGATGTTCAGTATCACTTTGTGAGAGACATGGTTGAGGAAAAGAAGGTGTTGTTGGAAAAGGTTGACACTTTGAAGAATGTTGCAGATTCATTGACAAAGTCTGTGAGCACATAAAAGTTATCATGGTGTAGAGTAACAATGGGAATTTCTGACCTAGATTGTTGACTATATAATCCCCTGGACCCCTGGATGCAAATAAAACAACAAGTGGGAGAATGTTGGGTATGTGTTATATTCTTTGCATGTGTGTGCGTTGGCACGTCAAATATGACAACTGCGTTTGATGATCCCTCATAGTAGTGCTCTATTTGTGCCGTGTGCGTCGGGCACTTTCCTAGGGGGTTCCCAAGGGGGGCAGGTATGCCCCCCCCCTAGTTACGGACAACGTTCGACACCGGGTGTAGCCCAGGGAAGCACTCCTAATTTTTTTTTTTGGGTGGTTTTTGCTATTTTTAGCGGATTTTGCTATTTTTAGCGGTTTACTAAAAATAATCCCGGTTTTAGCGATTAGGGTTTTGGTATATACAAAATACCTAAAAAAATTGTATATATTGTATAGTGAATGGTGAAATTCGATATAATGAATTTAAAAAAGGTTTTCTCGGTGGAGGGTTTCCGGTATAAAATCTTTGTGTACTATGTGTATGAGCCATTGATTAAATTATGTTTTTCTTAAGAATATATATGCATTGCTTTACTTCACAGGTTTAAAACTTACATCCATATGGTGGAAATGACTTAACTTTGAAAAGATGATGGCACTTTAAGATGAAGAGTATGAACAAGTATATGAACTAGTATTTTTCGACAGGTGTTCCGATGCCAAGAACAAGGATAAAGAGAGGTTTGTGGATTTATTTTCATTTCAAAACTCTCTATGACATATGACAGGTTCATTGATATCTTCAATAGGAGAAGGTCACTATTTCTATAAACCTTGTTGGAAAACATAATTTCACCAATGTCAACTTGACTAAAATATTTCAGGTCTTTACAAAGCTTATTCAAAGCACACAAGTTCAAAGTGAGAATGTTCATTTTTTTAATATTTTAATATTACTATGGGTACATGTGTTCTTCATTCAAAGATTCATGTTGTAGACATGGATGATGTATACATTATTCCTAGGTATCCTTGGATGGAATCAATGGGAACAATTAATATTAATGTGCAAAATAATTTTAAGAAACATCAAACAATAAAAAGAAAATCACATTGCAAAATATTTATCTTATTAAACATCAAGAGACTTGTTGACACTTGAATCTGTTAAGATCGAAACAACAACCTCATAGGGATACAAATCCCCCTGCGTTTTTATAGAGGTGGTACTTCCCTTTTTTTCAAGATTTTCTTAGAATTCTAGATTTTCAAAATAATCTAGGACTTTGAGAAAGTTCGTCGTGATATTCAAAGAAATATAAAGATTGCATAAAAAATAAAAAATAAAAAATAAAAATGTTTTTTTTTTAAAGAGAGGTCCTAAGAGATGACCATGAACCCCACACGTCACATATTTGAAAAAGATAAACAAAATTTCTTCACATACATCATAGTTAAACTAAATATTTTTTATCACATAAAATAAAAGAAGATGGTTTGCACACATAAGAGAAACTTAATAGAGTAAACACATGTGGAGCTCAAATAAAGATAACGATAGATCAATCTCAAATATTTTTTACTAGAAAATCAGAGATATAAAATACAGTGAAAACTAATCCCAAAATAGTTCTCTTGGGATTTCTGAAAACTATAGAGTCTATTACAAAGCCTTGAAATTTAAATGTGTTTTTCCTCGGGACCAGGATTGGGGCTCCCATGGACCATAAAGAAAATATAAACAAGAAGTAAGTTGTGGAAAGAAGATGGTGGGCAATGACAGAGTAGCAAGACCTGAAAAGAAGAAAGGAAGAAGTTATCAGATATTAGTTAAACCTTTCTAGTCAAAGAAGCATAGTAACTGGATGAAAAACTAATAAATAAAGAAAAATGTAATCAACATGAACTTACTATGATGGTCTCTCTCTCTCTCATTCACTTGCTTGTTGTTGTCCTTTTATTGTCCTCATTGACGCTTATAGGAACTGTCTCAACTACTGCTTCTTGGCCTTCTTTAGTTAGTTTGTCAATTGCCTTTTTAAACCAATCTTCAATGTAGTTTTTCATTGGTGCAACATGTATTTCATGCCTGATTTTAATATTGAATAATTCTCCTTCCAAGTCTCTTAAGTCATTAAAAATTCCATGTATTGCCTCCTCGATATCCTGACTTTTTACAGAATAATCAACCATCCAATTGTCTATCTCTTCTTCATTATATTCAACTATGCCATAAAAATTTTCAGCTGTAACCCCTTAAATATCTCAACTTGTTCATCAAATTGTTGCTTTGTCATAAACATTGAATTGAGAATTAACTTTGGGTCTTGTACCTTATTAGTGCTTCCTTCTAGATCTATCTTCATGAGTCTTTTGAACAATTCTTCTCTTTTTAGTATGGCTTCGCTACATGCTTGGACAATATTATTCAAATTCATGATCTTTTCCTTCCAACAAGCATTTAGTTGTTTAATCCGACTTGGAGAAGGAAGATCCTCTTCTCTTCTTTTCAATTCTGTCATATTTGAAAATTTTATTCCAAATGGAAAGAAAACATCAACGTAGAAACCTTCTTTGTTTTTTAAATCATCTTGCATATACTCACGAAAAGCATGTGCCCTTGAGACGAAAGAAACAATATTTTTTGATACCTCTCATGCTTCTGTTATCAATGAAATTCTATTTTTAGTGTTTTTCTCTACATAAATTTGGACTGTTGTGAGTCAACTAGAAGAACCTTTTAACTTAATGGAGGGTGTAGTTTGTTTAACCATTGACAAAGGACTTGCCAGGATTGGAAGAGGCATTAAGGAATTTTCCAATTCTCTAATCCTTTCTTTTAACTTAGCATTTTTAGCTTCCAGACCATCAATAGAATCGTCAAGATCATCTCCATTTTCCCTATGGATTTTATAAATTTGGGATGCTTGCATGTCCATCAGGTCGACCCCTGAGCGATATTTCCCCCTTTTACTCTTCTAGTCACCTCTTTCTACAATCAATGTTTTTGAATCCTTATCAAAAACAACACTTTGAAAAGTAAAGGATTCCTCTTCACTAAAGGTCTCATTTGCAACGACTTCCAATAAAGAATTTTGTTGAGCCATATTTTATGGTTGTTCCATTGTGGGAAATATTTTCTCAATATCTACCTCTAGCTCCATGTCCTCCAGAGAAAAGATTTGGATGTCATTTTCTATAATATTATCCTCTTCCTTGTGCACTAAATGCTTCATTTTATTTCTCATGGGGAGCTTATGTGAACTCTCAATTTTCCCATGGGGAGGATTCTTCTCTCCTCCTCCACTTGAACTACTATTGAAAACCTTTCTAAATGGGTGATATGTTGGAGCATTGCTCCAGGATGTAGTATTTTTGGGAGTAACAACTTGATATTGGGCACTCCTTTCACTAGGACCTTTCTCTTTTGCTTATAAAAATCATTAGTACTGAGCAATGTTTCTAGGTCACCAACATCGTGTACAAGAGAAGTTTGGTTGTTACCTTCTTCTTCTTCGTTCAAAATAGTATGGATGAATGAATTACTGAATCCCACTGAAATCATATGTTCTACAAATATTTTTCTTGAATCAAAGCCCTTTATCTTTTCGGCATGCTTTAAATTCACATTGTTGAAATGATTTGCAAACTCGTCAATTTTATTTATATTTTTGAACACAAAATCTCCAATCTTTTAAGGCAGGGGAATAAATTGCCTTTTCCTTTTTTCATGCAAAAAATTGTAGCCAGAAGTTATACTGCCTTGCCACCTTTGTAATGAATAATTTGTCAGATACATTATATGGGAGAAAGTAAGAATTTTATTTGGAACAAAATATCCTTATGACACTGTGATCCTCCATTTTTTCTATCATTCCTTTTTTCTCTAAGAATGTGTTAGTTTGGTCAGATATCCTTGAAGTATTTTCACCCAACAACAACCTTTTGAAGACTAAGACAAAATCATTATAAACTTCATAAAAATACAAAGGGGTCTTATGTCTCCATAGTTCCTGATACCAGAAGGTAACTGTATGTATTTCAAGATTCACCCTCTTACTTATGGTCAAGTTTGGAAATTGACAACAATACACAATAGAAAATATCAGATATGAAGCCATAAAGAATTTTTTGTCATTTTTATAGTGTGATAACTGGGATGATATTTCGATAGAAATCAGTTTTCCCCAGTCAAAGATGGCATGTTCTTTCACTGTAAAATATAGAATATATAAAATCATGTGAGAAATAGTAGCAGTTCTTTCCTGACCTGTCAACCTGGTAAACAAACATGCAATTTCTCGATAGGGGTTTTTGAAAGACTCAACCTGGATCCTGGTTATGTCTTTTGGAATAGATGAAGGATTCTCTAAATATTCAAGAATGAGGTCAAGCCCATTGTTATGTTTCTTCAAAAAATCTTTACAGTATTATCCTTTGAAGGTAAGCGTCAGTTTTGGGAGCTTCAACATCTTGCGAAAAACTTGCGGCGAGAGGGAAATCAAAGAATGATCTTGGAGTTGTATAATTATATGGCTTGGCACATACTTCTCGACACACTATGAAACAAGTTATTTACAGTAAAAATCCTCAATAACACATCCAATGTGAGTGATTCCAGATGCCCAAATTATGTATTTCTGTGTAGGAGGAGAGGAATAATATGAATATGCTTTGGACCACTGAAAGTTTCGGTCTTCATGACCAAATATATTTAAAGTATCAACACAAAATTGTTGTCTAGATGATGCTGCCATATGTTGAAGGGAATATTTCTTCAGCTGGATAATAACCTCAAATAAATATTTTCAGAGAGATGACGATAATTTAATCCCTTGGAAAATGGAGATTTAATGCAAATTAATGATAATTCCTTGAGAGTTTCGCCATTAATGACAATCGTTTCAGAGCCTACACAAAACTTGTTATCATTAAACAAAACTCAATGTATATTGGGAAAAGTAAGAGAATTGCAGGGATAGACGAGAGCAAATTTGAATATGGAGCTTTTCATGAACTCACCAACCTGGGAACTCGCGAACCCGCAGTTATGGATGATAGAAAAAATATGTTAAGTGTAGAAAGGTGGTTGGTCAGACTTGCATGCAGAAGGAATAAAATACTTAGGGGCTCGCTACCCGTGATAAATCTGATGGTAAAAATGTATATCACAGAACTTTGGGTGCAAAGTGGAGATCACAGAAATTGGAGGATGAGGGATCGAACCCACGAACCCCCGAAGTTGAAAAAAATTGGCTAAGTGTAGTGTAGCAATAGACTTATGATATGGGAAAGTGGATGGAGATGAAGGTTTGCAAACCTGAAAACTCGTTGATTATTGAAAAATGACTTAGTATGGTAACTAGAAAGGGAGAGAATAAGCGATTAAAGAAAGAGAAAAACAAGGGGAGGTGTATAAGAGGGAAAATAAATGGAGAAAATAAGTTGGGAAGATATAACGGGGAAGGAAAATATGGAAACGGGAATAGATATCAACAACTGGCTCCAATTGTGGGATGATAACCCCATTGTGGGTTGTCAAGGATCCAAAATCTTCATGACCAGGTTATTCCATCCATTGGGCTATGGATTCAAAAGGAAACGATGTACAAACTAAGTAAAAGAAAAAATTATGTACAAGGAAATAAGAAAATTTTAGCCAAAGAAACCTTTCAAATTTTTCCCATTAACATGCAACATCAACATTTTACCCTTCATATCTTTGAGCATATAAGAATTATAACCCAGGATCTTTTCAACGATGTATGGTCCAATCCAAAGTACTTCAAATTTTGTGTGCATCGATGGTTTCTCCTTGGATTTGTTCCAGAGTAACACTAGTTCTCCCTTTTGAAAATTCTTTATGGTTGCATTCTGATCAAAATGCCTTTTTATAATTTGATGTCTCTGAGAAGTTCTATTCAAGGCTTTACTTCATTATTCCTCCAATTTCAATAACTGGTTGACCCTCTTTTGCATAGGTGAACTATCTTTTTCATCCTCTGTATTAACTACAAAAGTCAAGGCATTTAGCTCGAGGACAATTGACATTTTTTCTTCTTTCCCTTAAACCAATGTATACAGAGACATCCTAGTGATGTCTTTCAGGGTCATTCTGCTCACCCACAATGCATCAGTCAACTTCAAATGCCAATTCCTTTGGTTCTTGTCAATAGTTTTCTTCAATATATGAATAAGTGTCTTATTAGTGGATTCTACAAGACCATTCCCTTGAGGATAATAATTTGATGATTGCCCCATAAAAATCCCATATTCTCCACAAAATTTTGTAAATTTTAAGCCAATGAAAATCAAGCCATTATCAGTGATAAATTTTTCCATCAGAAAACGTCGTGAAACTCTTTAAATAATTCAATGTAGACTTGAATCTCCTTAGGGGAACAATTTTCTCTGATGAAGACATTTTCAATGACGCCAGGGGTTTTATAGATGTCAATAGGAATCGTTTCAACTATACTTGCAATGTTTCCCTCAGCATAGATTTTTTGCATGGCCAGAGGGTTAAAAAGACAAGTGGCATATCCATTCATGGTTGTGGTGAACTCTCCTAATTCTACTCTCCTCAACCCAGGTAAAAAATAAGATCTATGGTGAAGATCATCCCAATTTCTATCTGGCCCAGTCATTGCCTCCAAAATCGCCTCGTCGGAGGGCAAGATCAAGTCCAAAGGATCATGAGTAGTAAGAGAGTCTTGAGCCAAAATAGGCTTAAGAACAGGATATAAATCCAGTGGGGGATCTGGATAAGGGTTGGCTGGGGTTTGATAGACAATGTTGTACACAAACTCAACAACAAATAGGGGCATAGTCATGCTAGGATTCCCTACCCTTTCCATCAAAGCAGATGGGGAAGGTAAATTCTATGGATCATTAAAATAACTCTTTCGAAAAGAATCTACTTGAAAGATCATATCCTTTAGTTGATTGGTGACAACCGAAATAAACTTGACATCATTTGAAGGTGGTGGGTAATCAAAAGTCCCCATTAGATATGGAAACAATATAATACCTGAGTTGACGATACCTGGCTGCAGGTTGTTAATCATCGGGACCGTGGATGCCCCTGATGAAGGGTTGGGATGAGAGAAGGATAATTGATCAACAATTATGATCCATCCTTGATGAGGAAAACATAAGACCCAAAAAATGGTGAATACAACCACTGTCATAATGTAGGTCCAAATCTACCCTAACAAAATATTGTAGTCGAGAGGCGCATCGACTACTTCTACCTCGACACACACAGTTTTTCCCTCCAACTGCATAGGGAAGGAAGGGATTATTCCATGTGATATAAAATAACAATTGTCAAATGCAGTTAACAAAATCAGAGATAGAGACAAATCAGGTTGGTTGATGGCCTTCCAACATGCCAGCGACATCATGCAAGTTGAGGCACCCTCGTCTACCACTGCGTGGAAAATGTTCCATGTCAATGATTTCGTGGCATAAACCACTACTATCTGAAAAGTGATGTGGTGAGGTAGACAAGGTTTATAATCGGTAGGTTAAAAAACAATGATTCCCAAGTTAGTTGGCTCACTAGTGCCCAAGGAAGATAACAATTCTTTCCTGCGTGAGGGGAAACTCTGGAGAACTTCCAGAGTAGACATTTCACAAGGATTTTGTGCCAGATCCTCCATGACAGAGTAGTTCTAAGCATCCCTTGCATTCAAGTTGTGAGAGGTCTTCTTAAATGCACCCTTAGGGATGCGAGTCATAGTTTCTCCCACATTCTTCTCAATATGAAGAAGAGGTGGTGGGTTGGAAGCTTATTTTCCCTTGTTAGTAGATTCTGGAATTCTGTAATCATGAGCCCTGGTCTACATATGAGAATATGATATCATCATGTATATGTTTTTAGCTCCATTATTAAAATTGACCGTGGGGGCTCCTTGATTTCCCTCAGGCACATTTATGGATGAGGAAGCTTGTGCCATGTCAATAGGTTGTTGTTGTGCCAACATATTTTAGGATTCCTCAAGCTAAGGTCATTGATGATTCAAGTGATTGTCCATGTCGTGTTTACATAGAAACTTCACCTTCTTATTTTCATTTTTACCCTCACCAACATTATTAACAACCTTATTATCCCCCTTACCCTTCTTTCCTTTTCCTTTCCTCTGTCCCTTGGGTTTTTGGTTATCCTTGAGATTCGTCGATTGCACACTATGTACATTCAAAGTTTGGGTTGTGGGGGAAACTAAACTAGGAGTTTGGTTGGCCATAGTCTATTGAATTGATAACTGCTGCAATTGGTTAGTCAACTGATTTGTGGGCTTACTTTGTGCTGAGCTTACTATACCATTGGCATGAGGCATAAAATTATGTTTGGTCTTGTCAAAATTCGATCGTGGTGCATCCAGGAGGATCTCGTACATCATACCTGATTGAGAGTAAATCAATTCCAGTTGATGGGATCTCATCACTGGTACATTTGGGTCAAATTCTGACGGCGCGTTCGTAGCAATTGCCACTTTATATTGTCGGGATAACGACAAACAATGGACCCCCTCAAACGTCGTTTCACATGATGTTGATTTTTTGATGCCATAGATATCGTCTCTGTTGCAATGTTTGATGTGGACATGTGTCGTCTTGGATTTGACTGTCCAAACCCCATAAATTTGTCGCTACAACAACACTAGAGACATCGTAACTCTGACATCCCATTTCGTCGGTCTCCATTATGTGGACGCCATGGCAGTGATGCTCGGAACGTCGCAATACTGATGCCAAGTAATGTCTCTATTCTAACGTGTATCCAATCTCTCTTACAATGTTAACGGCATGGGATTTTCGACATGTATGCAATCTCTCTTGCGACGTGAATGCCATGGGAGCGACACTATATGCATTGGAATACCGACGAACGGTAATGTTAGTTGAGCGACGGTAAGATATATATCAATGACGTGGACACCATGGGAGCCATGTTATGGATGTCATAATACTGATGACCTGTAGGTGTTTTAAAAAAAATGAATGAATGAAAAAAAATCATTAGAAGAAAAATCCGGCATCATGACTTATTATAGATCCCTAGACAAAATTAGAGTCAATAACTGATATCTAATCCTCTAGATTGATGATCTTCTTGATCGAATCAAGTGCCCCATGTTTATTATAAGTAACATTGATATGAAGTTAGGGTATCACCATGTGCTAATGGAGTAAAATGAAGTGTTGAAGTTATCCTTAAAGTTTAAATAAGGTCTCTTTGAGTGGAAGATAGCGCTAGTAGAAAATTANAGAGAGAGAGAGAGAGAGAGAGAGAGAGAGAGAGAGAGAGAGAGAGAGAGAGAGAGAGACTTTTTTCATTGCCTAAGATAAATTTATGTAACCATTGATAATGGATTTATATGGAAGTAGTGTCTCAACATATCATATACTCAATTATGCAAGTTTATGTATGAGGGTAGGTTAATTTAGCAAAATTCTATAATACCACATAGAGGTACTCTTTTGTAACACCAAGTTTGCATACCACTACTCTCCATTCGGTGGGGTAGAACATGTCTCAAAATTGTTCTCATTTTATTAATGGTAATTATATTTATATCCCATTAAAATAACTCATTTGATGACCTCATGGAAGTCCATGTCTGAGTGGGTATTTTTTTTCTAATATGTTTAAGGCATGGTTTACAAATAGACTTATGAGAGCTGCCATTCTAGACAAAGTTAATAATTCAATGAATGTCTCAAATCCATGGTAAAGAAAAAATTATACAAATAAAAAGAGAATCTAACAGCAGGGAAACACTTACAAATTCAACAAAACGTTAGTTGTGATTAGCTCCAACATTCACTTTTGTGTTCACAATTTTACCAAATGGCTTGCCAAGAGGGATTACCTTTTTTATGTTTTCTTGAATTAGCATTGTAGGTGGGTGTGCGGGCTACTATGTTGCTTTAAATGCTACAACATATTGTAGATTCAATTTATTTTACAATAGAAGTGTTAATTTATGTGAACAATGTTGGTAAATAATGTCATGGGTAGTTTGTAGGACCATCAAATTTCAGGTTTCTATTGTGTGCACTCAATAACACTTGAATGGTAATTTTAACCATGCTCATTGCTGAAGGAACTTGTAAACCTACCTATCATTTTTCTACTTCGAGGCTCAAAATTTCTTGTGGCTCCCCTTTTTTGTAATACCCTTTATGAGTGTATGACCATAATATGCAAGTATATGGTAAGTGGGTAAGTAAATTACCATTTCATTATATTTGAATTAATAATATAATTAATAATATAATTAACAAACTAATAAACACATGCACTTTGAGGTTGATATATCCTTAGGAGCACCATGGGGGAAATGAACCAACAATAGGGGAAGTAGGGGAGTCACTAAAATAATATTGTTTTGTTTTTTCCATGTGTCATTTCCCCAAGCCTACATATCCCTTTGTATTATTTTCCTTATGTTATTTCCTAATTTTTGTAAGGGGCCCATGTATTAGTCATGTAAGCCTAATTTTCATGCATTCTTGGGGATCAAATAACATGGGGGAAAACCATTGATTCAATCTACCATTCATGTATGCTAGGGGAGAAGAACATTCTGGTACCACAATATTGTTGCCAAAAAATGAAACTATGAAATTATATGGAATCCATGAGAATGTCCATGAGTTATTTCTGGGATTAAGAGGAATTGATTTACATAAGAGTTTTGATTGGCTTATAGCATTAGATATATCCTAGCTATATGATGTTGGATCATTGGATGGATGTGGGATATCCTGAGGGATTTTTTAGCAGTGAAGGGGATCTCATTCCTTGTGTTGTGTAGGGATGAGGGGAAAAGAGAGGCTAGAGAGTGGCAATTCTATAGAAAGAATGTGATGAGAGGTAATTCCTTGGATGTAGTTGTTAGTTGTTCGGATAAGGGAGGAAAACCATAGCCATACCTAGTGAATTTTCCCTTGGTGTTTCATTGTTTGGCATAGGGGTGTCACTTACATGAGATGGCGTTTATAGTTGGGATGGAAAATTCTCCCATGGATATATTCCCCAAGTGCATCCATTAAATTAGATAAGTAATTAAATAGTATTGATTAATTGTTGAAGATTAATCATTGTGGCTTTGTCGTGTTAAAATGTTATGCATTAATTGAAGAAATACCAGTCTTGAATTACCAATGGGCTCAACAGTGCATGCTAGGTTTTTTGGTAATGATTTCTATGCATATTTGAGGTTTCTACAACCATATATTTTAATGTGGAGAGAATAATTCTACCTCTATTATATAATTTAATGTCCAACCATATTAGTTTATTGAAAATGGCCTTGTGGGTATGCTAGAAGGAGCCATAATCACAAATAGGATGTAATTACAAGTATTTGAAATAGATATCTATGAATACTATTTTAAATGCATATGAATGTTGATGTAATTGTCCATGTGCCAACTGTTATTAATAAATGTATGAGTAGAAATATGTTTTATGTGCTGAGATGGCTAAACGTGTTCATAGGTTGTGGAGTAATTTTTTATGGGAAATGTATTTTGGCTACAAAATTTCAATTGCCTAGAAATTCCAAGTAATATTGTTATTTTCAGCTTAATGAGATGACTATGTACATTACGAAGTGGTATTGAAGCTACAAGTTACAACATTGGGGTTGTATGGGCTAGAAGTTAGCTTATATATAAAGAAATTACAATTTCCATGTCAAGTGTTTAACTAAATTACTCATGGAGAATAATTGGGGAAAATAGTATTTGAAGCTTGCAAATGTTAAATTGAGTGCTTCGCTTACCCAACTATAATGATGCCAGAGTAATTGGACTACTTATGGAGATGTAATATAAGAGAATCCCCAAATTTGAACTAGTTTTGTGAAAATTGGGGAAAATGTTGTTGCATACCATATGATTGACAAAATGTCAATAAAGAAAGGTATACATAGTCATTAGTTTTCATGGTTTTGAAATGCACAAATAATTTCTTCAGAAAGAATATGGAAGGAATGGAAGTGTTAATGATATAAATTATGGATTTACATAGTGATTATGTTTAAGAATTTGGGAAACTCATGAAATTGGTAAAATCCCCAATTCGTGATGAGGCATAAAGGTCTAATTATATGCAATGGTGACAAATTTGGTAGGTGAGGGTTGAAAATTTTGTTTGATGAGTTGAATTGGAGGAACCATATGTGAAAAATCATGGTGGTGGTTTGAAAAATGGAAGCAATATATATAATTAAATCTATATTTTAAATTCTAAAGAAAAACCCTAAAAAATTATGTGGAACCATATAGACGATGTGGACCCCGTACAAGTGATGTGGACTAGTAGAATGACATGGATATGTCATGGCCATGCTGGGTGGCAGGGGTCAAGAAACCTTGTGTGTGTGTGTAG